>JBAMJV010003229.1:0-108500 GCA_037951105.1 Echinarachnius parma
AGCCTTTTGACTTACTGGATGTGATGAGAGCATAACTCTTATCATTGCTAGTCACATATTTCCTCTTGATTATTCCCGGTTACAAAAATAATCAACACTTTATGGACTACTGTCGTCTGCTTTCAATGCACACATGAGGCGGCCATTTCTTTAATTTCTCGCGTTGAAATGAGGTGGAGGCAGGGACAATAGAGAGAGCACAATAGCGTATCGTAACACGCTATTGTGTTCTACGCATGCCACCTCATTTCAACGCGAGAAGTTAAAGAAATTACCACCTCCTGTGTGCATTGAAAGCAGACGACAGAGGTTCATCAAATGTTAATTATTTTTGTAACCAGGAATATTCCAGACGAAATAAGTGACTAGCAATGACACGAGTTATGCTCTCACATCCAGCAAGTCAAAAGGCTGGGATTTTCTGCCCCTTTAACTGAAATTGTGTTTTTGTGTATGGCCAGCAGCATATGAGATTTGCTCCGTCAGTGATCCGACCGCCGCGACCTACCGAGGTAATCTATCGACGACTCTGTCCGGGCGCACCTGCCAGAAGTGGACGGCTTCATCGCCACATGAACTGTTCTTCACTCCATTAACTCACCCTGGAAAGGGTTTGGGTGACCACAACTACTGCAGGAATCCTGATAAAGGCTGCGGGGCCTGGTGCTACACCATCGATCCCGGGATGAGATGGGAATACTGCCCTCTGGCGAGCAGAGACCCGTCTTGTCAAGAGATATTTGAAGGTAAGGTGTCGTTGCGTGCTAATTCCATTCCATTGCCATGACATGTATGATTCGGCGGTTACAGATTTCGTATTCTGTGGCGTATACATGCGAATATAGACCATATCGCGACTCCTCCATTCGTGAATTTGGCCGGTGGATAACTGCTTTTGGCTGGGATGAACTAGACCAAATTGATGACCCCAATGTGATGCTTGATACTTTTCACAGCACTCTCATATACCAATACAAGCGATGTTTTCCTGAGGTAACCGTACGACGTAAACCGAGAGACAAGGCCTGGATGAATGACAGTTTACGCCGCTTGATCAAACAACGAGATGATGCCTTCAATCGTAAAAACACTTGCTTATACAATAAACTTCGGAATAAAGTTCAGAAAAAGATCAAGAATGCTAAGAAATCCTACATTAAAAACAAAGTTGATCATCTAAAAATCGCAGAACCAGGAAAGTGGCATCAGCAGATCAGACAACTGACAGGAAGCAGAAAGAAGCCACTACAATTATCAGATACACAATCTGCTGAGGAAATTGCCAATGAATTGAATGTGCACTTTGCAAATGTCTGTACACAATTGCCCCCTTTGGATTCTGACTCGCTAACTGCGTATCTCCCAGCGCCTTCACCAGTTCCCGTCATCCAGATACACCAGGTCTACTCAAGGCTGAAGAAACTCAATACATCGAAAGCTGCTCACCCTGCTGATGTCCCTACAAGGCTTCTCAAAGAATTCGCTCTCGAGCTTTCTCAACCGCTTACGAAGATCTTCAACAGATGTCTCCAAGCTGGCTGCTTCCCGATGAGGTGGAAATGTGCTTCCGTTTGTCCAGTGCCAAAGGTTCCCAACCCATCGGACTACAATCAACTGCGGCCCATCTCCATTACTTCGGTGCTCGCTCGCCTATTTGAAGGCTTCATTGCTGACTGGCTGATGGGGGATCTGCATCCGCATATTGATCCCGGTCAATATGGCAACATGAAGGGCAGCTCTGTTAATCACTACCTGGTTAGCCTTCTGGATAGTGTTCACCAAAACCTACAGCGCAGCGGCTACTTTGTTGATGTCTGTGCTGTCGACTTTACAAAAGCGTTCGACCTTATCAACCACTCCATCGCAATGGAAAAGCTAATCCAACTGAACGTCAACCGGGCAGTGCTTCCGATCGTAGGGGATTTTTTGTCGAATCGTTCGCAAGTTGTCAGATACCAAGGATCGGTATCACGGCCGCTCAACCTCACATGTGGAGTCCCGCAAGGGACAAAATTGGGCCCCTTAATCTTCCTAGTCATGGTAAATGATGCAGCAAGCACAACATCTGATCGCTGGAAATACGTCGACGATCTGAGCATTCTTGTCGCGACGCATAAATCTCAACAAAGTACAATGCAAACCCATCTTGATGCTCTTTGTGAATGGTCCCAAGAAAACGTCATGAAACCAAAACCGGAAAAGTGTAAGATCATGCGTATTAGTTTCTTGAAAAACGAACCACCCATTGTTCCAGTACACATCAACGATACGCCATTGGATAGTGTTGATCATCTTACCTTACTAGGGGTGACAATCCAAGCAGATCTAAAGTGGGATTCCCAAGTAGATCACATGATCACTAGAGCTACACGCCGCTTATATATCTTATGCATTCTCAAGAAAAGTGCTGTATCTCCAGCTGACCTTGTTACCATTTACAAAATGTACACTGTTGGTCATAATGTTGGAATATCTTTTTTTTAGATCAAACTTCATTCCTTTTCCCTATTTTTGCGCCTAATAAACCATTTCAGACTAGAAATAATTATTATATAATATTTCCAAACTACCAATGTACAATAAATGGTTGAATGGGTTTGCATTAATTAATGAAGCCTTTTGTTTTGAGCTTTGAAAGGCAGAAGCTTTCATGATGGGTCCCTTTCCCTCTGAAAAGCGTATGTCCAGCAAGTCATCATTATGTGTCATTTCTCAGCGTTGGCTGCAAAACTTTCAACCAAAATTGGCACAGAGGCTCTTTAGGTCATATCCCGTCCAACGCCATTGCCTACACGCTAAACGATGCTTGTGCTCCACCAGGAAGGGGTGTCAACAAGCAATGTCCACTGATTCGTTGGAACATCGCAGGCTACGATCTGTAAAATCCTCATACGTCATCGAGAGGAGGGTCAATTAAACATACGGGAATCTCTAGGACGTCCATAATTTACCACCAGGACAAATGATCGCAAATTGCTCAACCTGTGCCGTAGAAACCGGAAATGCCAAAATGGAGCCTTCGCCGTCTATGAAGAAACACTATGAAATCGACGCCTTTTGCCAAACTGCAGATCAGAGATCGCTCTAGCATGGTCACCTTGCAAGACAAACTACCAAGTGTCCAGCCCATACCATGCAACCAAGATTTACAGGACGTCCGTGGACTAGGGAGTACAGAAGATCTCCGCCTGGACACTCGTGATATGTTATCTTAATGGGTACGAGCCATATCACCATTGGGCCGTCACAACCTCAAGTCGTTTTGTGAATACAGACATCTTCCAGCTTCTCTTCACGTAATCGACGAACCCTTTGTCCTCCATCTGTTCGGTCAAGGATGTTATGGCTCGTACCCATCCCAGGTCGAAATTCCCATAGAACCAAAACCCATAGGAAACCCATAGAAACCCATAGGCGTATGGATTTCTATGTGTTTCAATAGGGAAAGTGGAACATGGGTTTCTATGGGACCCATATAATTTCCCATAGGATTCCCATAGGATTCCCATAGGAATTTCCCATAGGATTCCCATAGGATTCCCATAGGATTCCCATAAAATTTCCCATAGAAATTTCGCATAGGAATTCCCCATTGACACTTCCAAAAGAGATATATCAATTAAATTCTCTCATAGAGAATCAATAAATGATAATTCATACTCGTATATTCCTTATCAACCTCTTCATACAGTGCAATAGGGCAAGCAAGGCATTGCCTCTTGAAGAAGAGGGTTAAAGAATTTAATTTAAAGCTGAACAATACATTGAGATATATGTATATGCAGTTAAAATACTTTTCCTTGGTTAGTAAAATATTCTATCATATTTATATTGATTTCTGGAATATTGAATCCCATCTAGGAATTGAAAAAGTGGTGAATGAATTGATTATATATTATTTCATTAAAAAACACACCATTAAAAGTTAACATGTGTGTTAAACAAATACCAAATATAATAAACATCATATTTTGTTGTATGAATGGTATGCATGAGTCTTGCATGAATATGCAAATTTTCTATAGGTTTCTATGGGTCTATTGGTTTCTATGGGTCCTATGGGTTTCTATGGGTCCTATGGGTTTCTATGGGTTTCTATGGGTCCTATGGGTCCCATGGTTTTTCTTATGGGTCTATTGGTTTCTATGGGTTTCTATGGGTTTCAATGGGTCCTATGGGTTTCTATAGTGTGGGTTTCTATGGGTCCTATGGGTTTCTATAGTGTGGGTTTCTATGGGTCCTATGGGTTTCTATAGTGTGGGTTTCTATGGGTCCTATGGGTTTCTATGGGTTTCTATGGGTGTGGGTTTATATGGGTCCTATGGGTTTCTATGGGTCCTATGGGTTTCTATGGGTCATATGGGTTCCTATGGGTTTTATTTTATGGGTTTCTGTTGGTCCCATAGAAACCCATAGGATTTTCCTATGGGTTTCCTTTGGGTTTCTATGGGAATTTCGACTTGGGATTCAGATGATATATCTCTAGTGTCCAGGCGGCAATATTCTGGACTCCCTAGTCCAGGGACGTCCGGTAAATCTCGGTTGCATGGATTAGAGTGGACACTTGGTAGTTTGTCTTGCTCGGTAACCATGTTAGAGGGATCTCTGATCTACAGTTTGGCGAAAAGCGTTGATTCCATAGTGTTTTCTTCATAGACGGCGAAGGCTCCATTTTGGCATTTCCGGTTTCTACGACACAGGTTAAGCAATCTGCGATCAGTTATCCTGGTGGTCAATTGTGAACGTCCTAGAGATTCCCGTAGCTTTAATTGCCTCTCCTCTCGATGACGTCTGAGGATTTTACAGATCCTAACTTACGATGTTTCAACGAAACAGTGGACATTGCTTGTTGACACCCCTTCCTGGTGGAGCAAAAGCATCGTTTGGCGTGTAGGCAACGGCGTTGGATGGAGTATAGCCTAGAGAGCATATGTGCCAATTTTGGTTGAACGTTTTAAAGCCAACGCTGAGAAATGACACATAATGATGACTTGCTGGACATACGCTTTGGAGAAGGAAAGGAGCCCATCATGAAAGGTCATGCCTTTCAAAGCTCAAAACAAAAGGCTTGATTATTAATGCAAACCCATTCAACCATTCATTGTACATTGGTAGTTTGGAAACATTATATAATCATTATTTGTAGTCTAAAATAGTTCATTAGGCGCAAAAATAGGGAAAATGAATGATGTTTGACCTTTAAAAAAAAAAATTTCCAACATTATGACCAACAGTGTACATCCGCCCAAATCTTGAATTTGGTTCTCCAGTATGGAGCTCAAGCTTGACAGTGTCTCAAAAGAATAGAATAAAGAGGGTACAAAAAAGAGCCACGCGGATGATAACATATCCTACCGATGCATCGTATGATCAACTCTTGGAAGAATTCAATCTCTCAACTCTCACTGACCGAAGAGATGAGTTGTTGTTGCGTTTCGGGGAGAGTGTGCTAAAATCAACTCGCCACAGAGACATGCTTCCGCAGACAAGACAGGAGGTCACTAGATCGGAACGCAACCTGCGCAACGGTCAGAAACTAGATGCACCTCGGTGCAAGACTCAGAGACACAAGATTTCTAGCGTTCCTACTCTTGTCAATATGCTTAATTCAAAATTATAATCGTCTAAGACTCAAACAAATTCCACTTAACTAGACAATAATCTTTCGATTTCCATTATATTTGATATTTCATTACATATACATGTACATTTAAGTACTTTTAAAGACGACTAAAATTAGTGATATATGTTAACTTACTATCAATACTCAATCCTCACATAGGTTCCCAATCTGTTATATTGCATTACACTTTTATAATTGCTTGTCATAATTATAGACTCAGTTGATTTATTTCATACCACAAACATAGTTAAAAATAATCACTCATGAATTTGCAGATACATGTTTTTATCTGTTATATTATTTATTGATATTTTAATACATCGCCTCCGCATTTTCATGTCATTGATTGCATTATTTCCGGTTCAAGCACAGTTGATATGACCGTTAGCTACAGTTCTGGATGTTGTTTATTGTATTTCCATGTTTGCACTATTGACATTTTACGCACTATGTTGTTATTATTATTAACTAGGTAGTATAATGTAAGGCATTGTAATAATATAGTTATTTAATTACATCCATGATCATATTTTGCTTTTGAATATTATTCTGTCAATCGTATGTTAGCCCTTCTTGCCATTGTAATAGTAATATTTTGCAAACAAAAACATCATTTATGTAAGGTTGTACTACCTCGCTTGTGATGACATCTTGTTAACTATGTTCTTCATATTTCAAACGTCTTTCAATTAAACATGACGATTCTGTTCAATAAGATAAACTACAGAGAGCTGATGTAATTCCTCCCTTCAATATGACTCCTACTCTCCTATCATCATTACCTGTCCATCTACCTTCTCTCTTCTTTAACTTCCCACTCTGTAGTACATTGTATTCATTTTGCCATATCTAAGAAATGCAATATCTTATATATTGATGACAAAATATTAATCACTCTCCTATCATTTGAATTATTTAAATATTATGATTGATTCTTTATATAATTTACCAATATGTTTTTAATGTATTCAAGATGTATTTTGTTGTTGTAAATTGCCTTAATAATTTGTAAACAAAACTTATTTCAGTTCTCCAACTGCTTTGTTTTGTATTTTACATGCATGTGTTTTTTATGTATCAATAAACTGAACTATAATAAATTATTAGGTGTTGAAGTCATCTCCTTCTCAGAAATAACAGTAGTCGTTGAAATGCATTTCTACTCTTTTTGTGGTGGTTGTAACACCATTATATACTAGCGGACACACGCGTATATTATTGGGTGCTAAAGCACTTTCTTCTGTCGAGTATGACACACCAAATTATGGTACAAAAGCTAAAATTAATTGGTATTCTTTATCGTGAGATGAACACTTTTCAAACTGCATGAGTTGAAATGTTGTAATACGCATCTTTGAAATTAATAACTTTCCAAGCATAAAGCACTTCACGTGTATGGGGGTATCCCAGCCCCCCCCCCCTCCCCCCACATCGATCTGTTATTGGCCCGGTTGCTTTTCCCCTCGCCGCTACTGCCCTTAAACGTATAGTCCTGACGTTTTCATTTTCAGTTTAATTTCTTAACATTGTTCATATAGATTTTTGCAAGATATTGAAACTGTTTATAATTCATTGAAACAGACCAGAGCCGCCTCATGTGTTAGTGTTACAATATCTGAAGAATATTTGAAGAAACAATCGACAATAGGTCATGATAGGTCAATGCGATATGACATTTGAAATGATTACTTATTGTTTATGTACCGAATTACAGAAATCTCGACCGAGTGTAATCCAAACGACCCCTTGAGTGTGGCGTATCGGGGAATCGTCTCGACAACCCTCTCTGGTCGCACCTGCCAGAGGTGGACCGAACAGACCCCCCACAAGCACAACAAGACCCTTGAGAACTACCCTTACACAGCAATGGGGGGCCACAACTACTGCAGGAACCCTGACTGTGAACCGAAAGGGGCCTGGTGCTACACAACCAACCCGACAGTGAGATGGGAGTACTGCGCAGTTGGCGTCAACAATCCGTCTTGTTTATCCAGCCGATAATCGCCCCATTGGGCGGACAGCGCCCCCTCCCCTACCCCGCACACACAAGATACCCCGACACATCAACAATATGACTCTGGAGAACTAAGTGGCGCTGGGAAACGACTTCTCCTGCAGAAACACAGACTTTGAAACCATAGGGCCTGATGTTACATTACTACTCCGACCGTTATATGGCGTACTTCGCAGTTGGCGTCAATAATCCGTCTTGCTACTTTAATCTATAAAAGCGCCCGGTCACCTTAATTTATGTCATGTATTTATATGATCTAATACAAATATGTACATTTAGAAATGTGTAAATAGCCTGGGTTCAATAAAGGTCACATGGACGAGTAATGAGATAAATGAGGCAGACGATCAGAACAAGACCAGAGTTGCGAATGAGTTTACTCAGTTTGGTTTAAAGGGAAACGAAACACTGGAATGATCGCTCGCTGCAACTAATAAGTGCATAATTCATGTCACTTCTAGCAATCTAGTCATACACATAATCTTGAGTATAACTTTACTGACAAGAAACACAATGTTTTTTTAAAACCAATATCAACTGTTTGACTGACCACTGGAGTGGAGGCTGCCACGTTTTCCATTTTCCTTATTATTATAGAGGTACATGCATTTGTTCATATTGAAACTCTCTAATGATATATAGCCAGTCAAATGTTTTGCGCGGCCAAACGACGTCATAAGAACAATATTTGTGCGGAGGATAATCATGTTTAATTCTGAATAGCATTTCCGATCCGATATGTCATGAATAAAAAAAAACAAAAAACCCCAACCAAACAAACTATTTTGACGATTTTGTGAGAATTAAAAACAAATATTATTCACTGTTCTATCCTACATGTACTAATTAGTGTATTTTTTACGGCCTATGTCATGAATGTAAATGGACAATTCAAGTTGTACTTATTTAAAGCGGAATTATGAGTATGCTAACTCTAATACTGATATTGGTAGTGTATATATATTTAGTTACAACGTGTTTGGTTTGAATGTTTGACTATTCCTAGTTAATAAATTATCTACAAAAGTTGTATTTCTATACATCAAAACGTTTAGGGTTATGTGTATAAATGCACAATAATTACATTTATTACACTTAGATTTTGTGCATTTGTAATATTAAAGGAACTACAGTGTCTAGATGGCCTAATTTTCACAATTAGGCTCTCTATACGTATTTTTTCCTCAAGAAAAAGAATTTGGCAGTCATTTTCCATGAAATCAATCAATTTTGGGATAATTAGTAAATATCTAATTGTCCTGGGAACGCCCCTTTTAAATAGCCAAAATGTGACGTCATCTAAAGAACGGACTAATGAACTAAATTCTGTAGATGACGTAAGCCAATGAATTGTCAATCACATGTCAATCACACTGCCGATTCTGGACCCTAAATGTGGGTGGGGCGTAAACTGGCTGCTATGTGAGATTTGGCATCAGAAAATTAGGCTAAAATCACTACTGTGTTTATTTTCATGGAGTTTTTTTTTCGGCAGACCTAGTTTACAAGTCATCAACTATGGAATAAGTGCCAAAGTACGTTGTATTCTTTAGTTCCTTTAACCCTATCTTAACTGGGGGGGGGGGGGGGGGGGTCAATTTGACCCTCCTTGACTTTTTGCGCGATAATTCCGCAACGCGCACAGCTATTGCCACACGACTTCATGAGTTTTTTCATTGAAGTCTCGCGCAACTTTTGAGACCAAATTCGCGACGACCAGATATACCGTTCTAAAGTCACGTGACCTTTTGTAAGTGATCGTCGGCCCCAAAATCACTAAATTTTGTGATTTGTGTACAAATCCTATGGAAATTGATTTTTCCTAGAATACACAAAACCTTCATTATTTTTCATTCTAATCACTGCAATCATTTAATTTTGGTCTAGAAATGGTTGGATAATGGACAATAATGTATTCCATTGAAAAAACAATAAAAAACATAAGTAAAAAAAACAAAGAAATACATAATAAATTCCAAAAACAAAGAAATACATAACGAACATTTTTAATGTTGTAACCTCTGAATCAATTCATAACGAATATTCATGCATAAAATTAGCATATTCTGAGCAATATGTAGTGATTTACAAACAAAAAAGAGGATTTCTGCATAAATTAGCGTACTTCGGTAATGAATATGCGCATAATTTGTACCTCCGTGCAAAATTGTGCGTGAATAGGACAATCGGTCTTCGAGATCTTAGGGGGGGGGGGGGGGGGTCAAATTGACCCCCCCCCCCCCCCCCCCCCCATTAAAAACCTCGTCTGAAATAGCCCAGTTTGAATAGGGTTCAAATGAAGAGTATGTGTTGTGTAAAGCGTATTGAATTTTGCCTCGGTTTTCAAATTCTCTGAAAAGAGACAATGTATTAGTGTCATCGTTATTATTGTAAGTATCATATATGTATCATAATCAAAGCTTCTTATTTTATCCTATATTAAAGTTGTTTAAACTTTAAAACATATGTGGCAAAAGAGTATACGAGTAACAATAGTTTTGGTAATTTGTACGGAATAACATGTTTAAGACTCTGGTGAGACCATTCAATTATTATAATGTGGATGCGTTGGCTTTGGCAGAGGACAAGCTAGTGGTGGCAGAACAGAACAAACTACAATCTTTGCAATGATAAACAATGCCGGCAGTAAGCGGAACTTTATGAACTGACAAAGTAACATGAACAGCACATGCAGGCTAGGATAATCGAATTGTTATTTCACTGAGCAGGGTTCGAACTTGACTAAGCTTTGGTAAATTGATTAGTTTAAACACACTAAACAATATAGGAAAGCCAGGGAGAATACAATTTTTTCAATCGTATTTTATTTAAATTTAATTTGACTTTGAGTAATTATTAATCAAAGTAATTACATAAACTAATACAAGCTGATCACTATAATTAATTAATATAAGTATCATAGGCGTCGATATTTTCTCGCCATTGGGAAGAGGGGTGGGGGGGGGGGGGGGGTGATACGTCATTTTGACCATCTCTGGCGACGGAGCGAAAGAATAACCTTGCAGAGTGCTCGAGTTTGTATGACTGAGAGGGGAAGGGGGGGGGGGGGGGGGTAGGGGGGCCCCAAAAGCTTTTGAATTTAGCTGTTTAGAAATTGGAAAATTATTAAGTCATGTACGTGCACGTTGCAAGCATCATGTTATGAGGTGGGCTTTGTCCAAGATGAACTTAAGCCTCATTGATTGCAAGCATCCTGATGGAAACCTGAATAGCATCATTCAAGGGATACACATTGGGAAGTTTATTGGGGGTGCAGGGGGCGGAGCCCCCGGAAACTTTGGGAATTGTAATATCCAGACATAAAGATGTTGTCTATATGCAAATAAAATACAGTTAACTATTCTTTAGTTATTTAGCTTTTGATTTAGCTGTTTAGAAATTAGAAGATTATTAAGTGCACATTGCAAGCATCATGTTATGAGGAGGGCTTTGTCCAAGTATGGATGAACTTTAGCCTGATAGATACATATATTGCTATCATCCTGATGGAACCCTGAATAGAATAAGTCAAGGGATACCCACACTGGGAAGCTTATTGGGGGTCCAGGGGCGGAGCTCCCGGAAGCTTTGAGATTTGTTATATCCATAAATAAAGATGTTGTATATTAGGTAAAAAGGTAATACAGTAAACTGTTGAATAGCTAGCTCAATTTTAGTGGGCGAAGCGCCGACGCACAGTGGGCAAGAATCGTCTGAAAATGTGCCAAGAGAGAGGTCCTGAATAAAACTTGTCAATGAGTACAGGGCCGGGACTGGGACAAATAACCTTAATGGGGGTTCCAGTGGGCGCAGCCCCCGGAATATTTTGGATTTGGGCAGTTTAGCACTATCAAAATGTGGTTTAAAGGAGACTATAGTAACAACGTTCACATTATGAATGAGAGGGGGGAATGCTCCTTTATTTTAATGTTATCACATATTTTTGAACCCCAAATATTGGGGGGGGGGGGGGGGGGGGATAATAATACACGCCACCCCCACCTGAAATATTGGGAGGGGGGGGGGGGGGGATATATCCCCCCATCCCCCGTGATCGACGTCCATGATAAATATAATACTGTGCTGAACATAATACATTTTTGTTTGTACTTTCAGCCGGTTTTCATATTGACTTTCATAATGAGATCAATCCATGCAAAAACTTTTGTTGAAGAATGTTTTTACTGCAGGATATAATCTAATCGATATAGCAATTACATTGCCAATATGTATTAAACTATTTCGGCTCGTGAATGATCACAATATGATATATCAATTCATCCACTGTTTGAAGTGTTGAGACGTATATTTCAGTTTGGTTCATAGGTGTTGAGAGTAAATATATATTGAGCTTACCCTAATTGATTAAATTATTGTCTTAACTCTTCTGAAATAAAAAAAATGTCCCCTCTGTTTATTTAAATGGAAAGTGGTGTGTCATCCAATAATATGTTAAGCCTGAGTATGAAGGATGAATGGAAAGGGAATATAATGTATGTGAACTGGTGAAGGAGTGTCAAAGAGCCAGGGGTGTCGATCCTGGGGGGGCAGGGGGGGCGGTCGCCCCCCCAATGAAAATATTGGGGGGGCGAACATATCATTTCGCCCCCCCCAATAATTCCGAAAATGAGGAAGAAAAAAATCGAGTGATATAATGCCAAAGAGGGGAAAGACACATTTATCAATAATTAATCTTCAAAATAGCCGTTTTTTAGTTTGAAAAGGACTGTAAATCTCTTTTTTGCCGCGCGCTTCGCGCGCATACAGTTTCTCATATTGCAAGTTTCATTTGGGTTGCGGGAACTCACCTTTTGAAATGTGTTGGGCAGTGTAATTTCTCAAACGCACACCTCAAACGGAGTTTATTAAACCCTCATCTATAGATAGCACACCGTCACAGAAAAGAAAATAATCTCGGTACATATATGCGCTGAACGCAAATCAAATTGGAATATCATGTCCCCCCACATTTAAAAAAGGAGCAGCTTGTCCCCCTCCCTTTGTCATTATGTATGTTTGGTTCCATACCTATATACTTCATATTACGTGAAATTTCTGTCTCAGGTGTGCACCAAATCGCACAATTTCACGCCCAAAATTACAAAAGCTCCCTGCTGTGGGAGGGGGACACCCCCTCCCACACCCTCCCCCGCTCGGTCGCTTCGCTTCCTCGCAATGTCTCCCCTACACTTTTGAGAAATTGTTGACGCCCTTGCTTAGTTTCATGGGAGCCCAATGCCCTAGACTATATCGATGGCTCTATAGTATACATGATCAAGTGGATCCATCTCATGCAAGGCTCAGTCTTTTCCTCGCTATGCCCTTTAAACATACGTTATGAGTAGGTTCACTATTTTATACAATTTTAACACCCATGCTAGGAGCAAATGTCTGAAATCTAAAAGCTTCCGGGGGCTCCGCCCCCTGGACCCCCATTATTGTCCCCAAATGTGGGTGCCCCCCAAAGTTAGGTCTTCGAGCCATCAAGACACTTTCAATGAGCGCATAATAAAACTTCCGGGCATGCCAATGTGGGGCTTTTAGCTCTTTCAGTGGTCACTCTGGAAATTTTTTTCAAATTTCGCCCCCCCAATCTCAAAAACGGATCGACACCCCTGCAAAGAGCTTCTGCTAATTAAAACAACGCTTCAGACAAAGCGTCAGATAATTAGAACAATAAATATGATTTTAACAACAATAGTGTTTACCTCTTTATACTAAGCTGTTCAGGACCAACATGCTTATTGTATTACAATAAAAGTAAACAAAATGTGAAACACGAAACACCATTCAGTTAGGAGACTTTGTAGCGAGAAAATTTTCATTTAAAAAAAAAAATATTTCGAGCAGTTTATGAACCAGTTCATTAAACCGTTAATTTATTTATGTCAATATGGTAAACGCCCAATATATTCATGGTTTACCGACGGTTTAACCCTATCAATCCCAAGCTCATAGGCCCCCCCCTCTAATTTCTTTATTATTCAATCAACCACTTTCATATTTGGCACGCGTGTCAAGCAGGTCAAGCTCTTCATTTTGCAATCATAAACATTTTTAAGGTCACCATATGAGGGCGCTATTTCCGATAATATGATGAAAACATAGAAAATGTCAGAATTTAGAAGTTTTTGAGCTGTTTTCGCCAAATGGACTGTTATCAAGTAGGCAAATTTAACTTTTTAACATTATTACGTAATATTACATATTCTGGAGCATAGATTATGACATTGAAAACAATATGACATGTAATTTGATATTGTTGTTGTTGTTGTTTTATTTTAATGGCAATCAGTCAATGGTGACTATTGTTGCCAATTTAAATTTTCCTTTTTCTTTACCAAAACAAATATATAAATATATATAATCCAATGGCACCGCTATGCACATCGCGATTTTTTTTCTTCCAATAACATACTGTTAGTTGTATTACATTTTTACAAAAAATAATCAAAATTATATGTTTGAGTCTGACTCTCGCACATTAGGACTCCCGCCTCTCATGTGGAGTTACGCAAATATAACGATTGTACAGGCGTTCATTTCCTTTGAACCTATAATTAATATTTTACTACAAGTATTTATAATAATATATAAACTAAACAATAATATCATAGCACTTCAAACATATATAACTTTTCCATATACCTAAACCTAGCATTAGGTGCAAACATTTCGTGGGCTTATAATGTATAATAATAATTTTAGTCCAAATGTTATATCTACTACATGTATTACTAATTGTAAAGAAAGATATCATTATAAAATAATAATCATACGCCAAACTCCTTTCGATGCCCCACTCACATTGAGACTCCCGTCTTTCTAATGGAGTTGGGCATCATTGTAAGGGTATTCAAAATTAATAATGTAATGGTTTTTAGAGGCCCATTAATTGGTCTCCAATGTCACGGTGGAGGTGACCTTCACATGACTTATCAGATACATTACTGTAGGCCTACATTATATGTATGTATGCTATTTTTGATATTTTCTACCCTATAAACTTGAACCAAATGTATTTTTTTCATATCAAAATGTTTGTAGACATCATGAGAAAACCCATTTGCAGATTTTATTCACATAAATATCATAAAAAACATAAAAAACTACATTTGATTTAAATCTTATTATATTCATTGTTTTACTCCATTTTCTCTTCAAAAACAAAGAAAAACAAGAAAATTCTCGAGGAAATTAATTTCAGTTCATTGCAACCTGTTACCGATGATTCTCATACAATTTGACCGGAAAAACACCCAAACTTCACTTGTTTACTAAAAGAAAAACACAACAATAAAGCAATGAAAAGCATGATTTGCAATGTACGGTTACCATGGCAACACAAAGTGGCCAATATGAGTCAAAGTTTGTACCAAAACGTTTGTTATAAGATTTTAGGAAAAGTCACCAAATTTGGTGACAATCCAATGAAAACTGTGGAAGCGGTGATCGAAAGTAAGGTGGGGGGGGGGGGGGGGGGGGGGGGGGCTCAACCATCGATTAACCATGGTTCAACAGTGGTGTAACGATAACTACACATCAGTCGTTGTTTTACCGTGGTTTAAGCAATGCGAGACCGTGGTTCAAGTTATCATTTCAAGCAAAAACACATTCCATTACTAGTACTAAGGAGCCTTGCAAAGTTAAACAAATTCTAACCATCCAAATACGATTTGGAAGTGGCTAGGTGGATCCAGGGCTATTTTGGATACAAATAAAAACAAATTGGAAAACTTAACCTAAAATAAAGATTCAGTGTAAAAAATGGAACTTTACTCGTTTCAAATTATATAATGACTTTTAAAAAGTCATTACATGATTTGAGTTTTCTGTCCATGTCGGAGATGGATTCCCCCCCCCCTCCCAAACAAAAAAGAAGAAAAGTTTGGATAGGGGACGGGGTGAGTTCTATCCCAAATATATTTTGGATGTTTGGATTTGTTTTAACTTTGGAAGGCCCCTCAGGGCCTTTAAATTTTCATACTTTCATACAATTTTCATACTTTTTGAAAATGGTTCCGCCATGTCAAAAGCATCGACCCAACAGTTAGGCCAACTATGTGTCAGCCATATAGCTCTAGACTTATCATGGTTCATTCAATAGTTAATCGACAATGGTTATCTACGATTATTAAATTAATATAAAAACACAGTTTCCATAATTATGGTCGGCCAAGAACCTCAGTATACCGCCGAGTCATCACATGGGGAATTCCCACATTTGAGAGCGTGGGGTCGTGTGCGTGGGCGGGGGCCGCGGTTATTGTGAATGATACGGGTGAATGCACAAAGCGCGGGACTCTTTCCAATCCTTCCAATCACAGATCTGTGTTCCAGGATACACGATACAGTCATTTAGTAGGTCGTTGCGAGCTGGGACCATCAACATAAGGGCATATTACTTGTCATACACCCTCAATGTCATAAGTTTGGGCGGGTAATTGTCTCAGTTTGTGCTTGATGCGCCTTCTGTTACATAGGAATATGTTATAGTGGAATATAGCTTCGGAAAGTCGGGTATGCGAGTTCAAGTATTATTTGACTGTCGAAGAACATCGTCTGATTCATATACTTCATAATTCACAAGACGATCAAAGTTACAGCCTGTAACCCGAACCATCGGAATAATTTGACTACAACATTGATAGAAACACGCTATTTATGATTTACCCAACCCCATGTTTGGGTATGAGGATATGAGAATGGGATTGTCAGAACCAGCATGCATATGCAGCGGGCCCTATATATCCATATAGAGGCATCATGACAATTCGGTATGTAAACATTATTATTGTGATTACAGTATGTTTTGCTTCACGTTAAAGACCCTTAAAGGGATAGTTGAGTGCTGGTATAGGGGGGCACTTCACAAAATATTTTGAGTGAGATAATGAAAAACGGCTCAGAAACGGCTGAAATATCCATAATCATATTCTTATTAAAAAATTCTTCTTCGGGATATTTTGACTTTTTAGAACAAAATTTAAAAATGCTTAAACACTACTTTGAAAAAAAAAATTATATACGTTTTTAAATAGTTGTTGATGATATCTCTATTGAATCATTATTTTAACAAAACATTAAATGCACATTAATTTATATGATTATATAACTATTCCCATTTCATTGTTTTATTATTATGTAGGTAAAAATGTTCTTTGTATATTTAATTTTGATTTTGTTAATAAATGCAGAAATAAATCTGCATTAAAAAAAATGGCTAAAACCAATTATTTTTTTAGAAAGCGCCCTCTTGAGTTGTAACGGCTCTTTTTGAATGATAACAGGGGTTTTACTTAGTTTTTTGTAATTGTGTATACTTTTCGAGCATGGTGAAGTTATAACTATTATTTTGTACCGTTATGGTCCAGGTTTTGGTTACTAAAATTAAGTTTGACCAATACTCAACTATCCCTTTAACACCATATAAATTACAAAATACAAAATAACAACATTACTAGCGTAATATTATAGAGAAAGATATGAAAATAGAAAGGGAAAGAGGGACAGCGAAATACAAAGAGGGGGCTAGGAAAAATGACTTGTATTACATAATGATTGTTATGGTGTAGTTACGTTTTAATAGACAATTGACAATTGACATGACAGATGACTGGAGAAAAATTAAGGATATGCATGAATATGCGTTCATTTGGATATGCACACAGTCATGCATCACGAAAAGGGAGACGGGTATTAGTGAAATTACACAGAAAATTAACTACAAAATAAATATGTAGATGAAGGTATGTAATTTAACAATAATATGAGAAATGCAAAAGTTATGCAATTTTTGGGAAAACTACTATATACATAATAAATAACGATTTGTTTTATGATCGAATGTCAAATGTGATGTTAGTAAGATTAACTTCATTTGGAAAACCGAGAGTTAATGCGACTAAATGCAGTTTTTATAATTATTTCAATAATTAATTTCATTTGCATTTGTTTATTTGTAATGCGACTAAATGCAGTTTTTATAATTATTTCAATAATTAATTTCATTTGCATTTGTTTATTTGTTCTAAAATATTATGTTGGTTAATTTCATTGATACTTATAACTTTGTTTTTTGGGGCACAATTACTAGGTCCCTTCTGTCGAATACAAAATGTATAACCAATATAATGGTTACTGTTCCCCCTACACCAATTATCATTGTACGATTCTTCTAAGAGATGTTTTTGTTATCATAGAAAAAGAACGAGGTCTACCTTGATCTAGTAACTTTCTCGGCAAGTGCAAACAATGATGACTGATTAACAATAATGTATTGCTCTGATATGATATGTCCACAAAGTAATGTGTGTACATTTCATGTTAATTGGATTGTTTTTTTTTTTTGCCAAGACATGAGCAAAAACGCAAAGTGATTTTCACCTACTGATTACACATACCTAACACACGGTATAAATTATCCCGTAGACAGTTTAACATCTGAACACTTCAATCGTAAATATATTTCGATCAAAATGGAAATTTGAAGAAAAAAAAAGAAACCTGTCCCGTCCTTTTATTGTTAATATGAATATGACAAGGTATGAGAGAACCACTAGAGCTCCAAGTAAGTTTTTAAGATTTTGACAATGTTACTATGTCCCTTTAATGGCAACGCTACATTTCATCGTTACTATTTAGCTGATTAATCTGGTAAAATGATATTACTTAATACATTTGTTGAGTGGACGATTTATGTATCTTCGTCAGTGTGACTTCAGTTGTATAACTAATCTCTGCTGTTCGTTTCACCAGTGGCGAAATGTCCCCTTATATATAGTTTCTCTTGTTTGTTTTTCTTCAAATTATTGGGAGGGGGGGGGGGGGGGGGGGGAGGCACGTCCCTCATGTCTCCCTATCGCTACGCCACTGTGTTTCACTAAGTTACTCGTGAATAATCTGTTTAATGGCAATTAATGTAACGCTCGTTCGGTTATGCTGAAAACATAACAAATACGTATTAACGGCCGAGTGTAAACCAAAACAGTTAATTCATTAAACGTTGAATTCTTAATTGAAAGCCTCGTATATAGCCTACCTGAACATTTTGCAACTACTAGTAGCCACTTCATAACTTTGTATTAGTCAAAAACGGGTAAACCGGTTTAATCGGCTGATCAATATGATCAATTTCATTAGCTGTGGTATATATTCTTCTTAGACCCAAGCCCGAGTATGTTTCGGACCGGTCCCGCCAGTGGGTTAAAACCTACCATGAATGCCATGTTACCTTGGCCTCAACAAATTAACAGAAAAGGTACGGTTGTGAGTTTAGAATTTGAACCTCTTTATAAAAAGCTCTTATCCAACATACTCGTCTAATAACACAGTCACTGTTTGTACATTTGAGCAAAAAGTACATTTTGTGTACAAACACCGCCCATTTAATTTGTAATGGATGTTAAATATAACTCTTGACACTTTTGATTGTTAATATTAAATCATAAGTATGGCGTGGATTACGTATATCCACATTGAAGCAGATAGCTGAAAACTGTAAAGTTGTGCTGTGTAATCATCGGCAGGCTATTTCATTATTTGAGTGCTATTCCAATTCTCTGATATGTATACTACAGAGCTACATGAATATGTTATGTATATTTATGTGGTATTGCAATATACATGATATGTATTGCTTTACATGCGACGTTGCAGTCTCCCATCGTTCAAGCTATGCGAACAGACAGATCTTTCACCTACAGTGTTGGTATAATTGTTGGGTTTCTCTTTCAGCTATACTCCTTTAAAAAGGCAAACATATTTCCTTTTTGTATTTTCTTTTGCCACGAGTGCAACTTTGCCTTCACATCGGCGCGTTTCATGCTTGACGTGGTACACGGTACACACAAATATAGTTTTGATAAATTTTGATAAGCGCTTTAGAACGTAGTTCTCTTTCTATTATTTCGGTTCGAGTTATGTGGTATGACATATGATTTGTAAGCAGTGTGCGGGGGCTATTTTTTCTATAAGGAGAATGTGCCTGGGAAACTGTATATATATCGGGAAATGCTTGAACCACCGAATATACCAAGCTAATTGCGAACATTATAGTTGATGATGATCCTTCATAACAAGACGGTTAACGTATTGGTTCACTTAAAAGTAGTTGGGACCAACATTTACTTTATAGATGATACGATTACATGAATTATATTACAGTAATTTCGAATCCCGTCTCCTGTGCTAAATAATTAGCGTCATTACCGCAAACAAATGGAAATGTTTTGAAGCGCCTTGTCATCCAAAAACGTTTGGTTACAGCTCGTTATTCCGAAGGTTCGGTTTTCCGAAGGTTCGTGATTCCGAAGGTTCGTTATTCCGAAGAGTTCGTTTTCAGAAGGTTCATTATTTCGAAAAAAAGAATGGGGTTTGTTAATACGAAAATTAAATGAGGTTCGTTAATCCGAAAGGTTCAATAAGAACCCATATCATTTTCGGATTAACGAACCCTATTTGCATTTCGGACTAACAAATCTCATTTCATTTTTCGAATTAACGAACCCCATTTAATTTTCGGATAATCGAACCTTCCGAATATCGAACCCTATTTCATTTTCGAATAAACGAACCTTCAGAATAAGAACCTTTGGAATAACGAACCTTCGGATTATTGCAACAAATGTTTGGATTAACGAACCCTATTTAATTTTCGGATTAAGGAACCCTCAGGTATACGATAACGAACGTTCGGAGTAACGAACCCGCACCCAAACATTTTACATTAACAATGTTAAAATTGTGTCACTAACCTCACTCGACAACGAACACTTCAGAATCTAGGACTATTCAAGGTTGGAGTAATTTAATTTGTTAAATGGTATATTAAAAATGTAGTTTTAAAAAATCAACCATTCCTCTTTAAAGGGGACCACCATACAAAGAACAAAACACAGATGCATGTTTCGGTACCGCTGTTAGTTATTGATTAGATACCCTACACTTGTAAAGGATTGTGTAATTCATAAACAATACAATTAATTACCACCACTTACGGTACCAACATGGCCTTAAGGTTCCGTTTGCGCCAAACGTCATTGAGTGCGTCAATTCTATTCACGCGTACGTTTGGAGACAACAGAAACCTAGACAAAAGATAGTCTTCGTTTTCAGACCCATGAACACACGCTATCGTTTGGTGATGCGTTTTTTAATTATATAATTCTTTTTCTGGAAACATATTTTCTGAACTTGTTGGTGGAATGGATGTTTAAAAATGTTACCTTTGATTTGTAAGAATATTTTGTTGTTGTTGTGGTACCTTTTAAGGAATGCTTCTCAATCGACATTACGTGTTTGAACATTATTTGTATTGATGAACGTTTTATTGCAGCAGCAACATTGATAGACAGTTTTTATGATAAAACATAAAATGAGTAGTTGTAATGTGTGAATATTTTAAATTACAGAAAACAATGTCAAACAAATGAATGGACAATCTAATCTAAGATCACATTGATTTAGAAATACCCAAAGTATCTTTATGTGATATGGGAAGTATTCTGTTCAGTTTGTGTGTTTCTATATAGGCCACTTCGTATGTGCCACGGTAAATTGAAAGGTAATCAGGATAAAATAAAAGTTTCATAATGATCCTGAATTGGCATGCACGATTAAGTTGCTAGTTACCTTTGCCTAAAATTGTCTCGGGGTAAAGGACATCAGCCCACCCTTTAACCAAATAATTTAGTTAACCGTCAAGATATAACAGCAGGAGTTATTGACGTTAAATTCAGATGACACACTGGAAATATTAAACAAACTAACCATTCCAGATAATATGAATGACATGTGTATACATTTACATGTTACATACACCCTTTCCAACAGTGTTGTATGGAAACATGCATGATGCATGCAATAGCTAGAGTGCATACGTAATAACATGTGATTAACATGGCAAAGTTAATACAACTTTAATGACCACACCAACAATAAGACACATTAATTTAACAACATTTTGCAAAATTCATGGGAAAACTTTCCGAAGTTTGTGGGCGTCTTATTATTGCATTAGCATCCTGACAGGTTCTGGCATTATTTTTTCACTTCTTGCAAATTACAAGTTTGCATTGAAGTGCATATTGTATTACAATAAAGTAAACAAAATGTAGCGAAGAAATGAATACTTTGATTTTCATTAATTTTGAAAAATATTTCGAGCAGTTTATTAAACCGTTATTAAAATTTGTGTTAACATGATATACGCCCAATATATTCATGGTTTATGTACGGTTTAACTATCGATTAACCATGGTTCAACAGTGGTGTAACGATAAAAAAACTGCACTTTACTCGTATCAAACTTAAAAAGTCATTATATGATTTGAGTTTTCTGTCCATGTCGGAGATGGATTTCCTAAAAAAAAAAATTGGATGAGGAGGGGGGGGGGGGGGGGGGGGGGGGGGGGGGGTGGGTGGGTGGGTGTGGTGAGCTCCAAATCTTATTTGGATGTTTGGAATTGCTTTAACTTTGCAAGGGCCCTAAGGGCCTTTCAATGTTTGACACATATAAATGGGGCCAGACAAGTGCCGTGGAGTATCACCAACAATTTGCATCCTTTTTATTTTGCCAGATCAAAAGCATCGATCCAACGAGCCTACCATGTGTCAGCCATACAGCTCAAGTCGTACCATGGTTCAATAGTTAATCGACAATAGTTGTCTACAATTATTACATTAATAGGATATCGTGGTTTCCATATTAATTATGGTCGGCCAAGAACCTCAGTAAATGCAGTCGAGTCATATCACACAGGGAATTCCCACATTTGATAGCGTGGGGTCGTGTGCGTGGGCGGTGGCGGTTATTGTGAATGATACGGGTGAATGCATTCCGCGCGGGACTCTGTGCCTCCTTCCAATCACAGGTCTGTGGTCCAGGATACACGGTACACATTAGTCGTTGTCTGCTGGGACCATTAACGAAAGAGCATTACTTGTCATACACCCTCAATGTCATAAGTTTTGGCGGGTAATTGTCTCAGTTTGTGCTTGTTGCGCCTCCTGTTACAGAGGAATATTTAGTGGAATATAGCTTCGGAACGTCGGGCATGCGAGTTCAAGTATCATTCTACTGTCAAAGAACATCATCAGACTCAAATATTTCATAATTTTACCTGTAACCCGAACAGTCGGAACAATATCACGACAATATTATACAAACACGCCATTTAGGATTCACCCATCCCCGTATTTTAGTATAAGGATAGGAGAATGGGATCGTCAGAGCCAGCATGCATATGCAGCGGGCCCTATATAGCCATATAGAGGCATCATGAAAATTCGGTAAGTACACATTATTATTGTGATTACAGTACGTTTTGCTTCATATTAAAGACCCTTAATAATATATAAATGTAAAATATAAATTTGTATTCCTAGCGTGGTTCTAGCGTAATATTATTGAGAAAGATAGGTAAATAGAAAGAGAGAGGAAATTGACTTATATTACATGATGACATGGCCGTGACGTAGCTACGGGGGGGGGGGGGGGGGGCACGTGCCCCCAATAATTCGGGAAAAAACAGTAGAAAACATAAGGGGACATTATGTAAGTAAGTTTTGAAGAAGAAAAAAAAGAAAACATAAGGTGTGCCTCACCTCCCCAATCAGTCCGAGCACGCTACGTTACTGTGTCATGGTGTAGTTGAAAAACACTTTACATGACAGATGACAGGAGATGCACACATGCATCACGAAAAGGGAGACGGGTTCTAGTAAAAGTACACAGATAATTAACAACAAATTAAATATGTAGATAAAGGTATGTAATTTAACGATAATATGAGAAATACAAAAGTAATGCTATTTTGGGGGAAACTACTGTATACAGAATAAATAATGATTTGTGTTATGGAATGTCAAATGTGATATTAGTAAGATTAACTTTAATGGAAAACCAAGAGTTAATGCGACTAAATGCAGTTTTTACAATTATTTCAATAATTAATTTAATTTGCATTTATTTATTTGTTTCAAAATAATATGTTGGTTAATTTCGTTGATACTTATAACTTTTCGGGCACAATTACTAGGTCCCTTCTGTCAAATACAAAATGTATAACCAATATAATGATTACTGTTCCCCCTACACCAATTATCATTGTACGATTCTTCTGAGAGATATTTTTTATCATAGAAAAAGAACGAGGTGTACCTTGATCTAATAACTTTCTGGGCAAGTGCAAAACATTATTACTGATTAATAATATGTGTATTGATGTGATCTGATATGTCCACAAAGTAATGTGTATACATTTCATGTTAATTAGATGGGTTTTTGTTTTGCCAAGACATGGGCAAAAACGCAAAGTGATATTTACCTACTGATTACACATACCTTACATACGGTATAAATCATCCCGTAGACAGTTTAACATCTGAACACTTCAATCGTAAATATCTTTTGAACGAAATGGAAATTTGAAGAAAAAAAAAGAAACCTGTCCCGTCCTTTTAATGTTAATATGAATATGACAAAGTATGAGAGAACCACTTTAGCTCCAAGTAAGTTTTTAAGATTTTGACAATGTTACTATGTCCCTTTAATGGCAAAGCTACATTTGATCGTTACTTTTTAGCTGATTAATCTGGAAAAATGATGTTACTTAATACATTTGTTGAGAGGACGATCGATGTATCTTCGTCAGTGTGACTTCAGTTGTATAACTAATCTCTGCTGTTCGTTTCACCAGTGGCGAAATGTTTTTTTTCTTCAAATTATTAGGGAGGGGGGGGGGGCACGTCACCTATGTCCCCCTATCGCTACGCCACTGTGTTTCACTAAGTTACTCGTGAATGATCTGTTTAATGGCAATTCATGTAACGCTCGTTCGGTTATGCTGAAAACATAACAAATAAGTATTAACGGCCGAGTGTAAACAAAAACAGTTAATTCATGAAACGTTGAATTCTTCATTGGAAGCCGACCTGAACATTTTGCAACTACTGGTAGCCTCTTCATAACTTTGTATTAGTAAAAACGGGTAAACCGGTTTAATCGGCTGATCAATATCAATTTCATTAGCTGTGGTATGTATTCTTCTTAGACCCAAGCCCGAGTATTTTTCGGACCGGTCCCGCCACGGGTTAAAACCTACCATGAATGCCATGTTACCTTGGCCTCAACAAATTAACATTACAAGTACTGTTGTGAGTTTAGAATTGAACCTCTTTATAAAAAGCTCTTATGCAACATAATCGTCTAATAACACAGTAACTTTTTGTACATTTGAGCAAAAAGTAAATTGTTGTGTACAAACACCGCCCATTTAATTTGTAATGGATGTTAAATATAACTCTTGACACTTTTGATTGCGAATATTAAATCATAAGTATGGCGTGGATTATATCCACATTAAAGCAGAAGATAGCTGAAAAGTGTAAAGTTGTGTTGCGAAATCATCGGCAGGCTATTAATTATCTGAGTGTTATTCCAATTATCTGATATGTATGTTACAGAGCTACACGAATATGTTATGTATATTTGTGTGGTATTGCAATATACATGATATGTGTTGCTTTTCATGCGACGTTAGCAGTCTCCCATCGTTCAAGCTATGCAAACAGACAGGTATTTCATCTACAGTGTTGGTATAATACGTGCCTTCGCAGTTGTTGCGATTGCAAGATCACGTGACAAAATTCTAGTACGGCCGGATCGCCAAACGACGTAGCAGCCGTCGCTGTGTGTATAATGTCAATGGACCCTTTACTTCCTGGCATGACACCCGAAACTAAATGAAGATATTTATTCATGAATATCAACTCTATAACACTGTCATTGCCTAACATATATCGAAAACAATATACATTTTCAGATAATTCAAGGAATACGATCGTTTGTTTAAAATTCAAGGATACAACTCGATTTTAATTGACAAAAATGACTCTCCTTTCTTCCTGCCGCGCCGTACATAGCACTCAAACATATGCAATTGGGCCCAATGGTTTCGTGTTTCGTATAACTGCAGAACGAAATCAAGAACCCGATCAAACCCAAATTTAACTACTTAGTATTCATTTCTGACAAACTTGATATGATTTCCCCTTAGTGTATCAATATCTAAAATACATTTCAATGCTTTTCCATACAAAGACAATTCTTACCCTTCATTTGAGACTGTGTTTGTTGCAGTGTTTGTTGCAGTTTCCCCGAGCGAAACCGGCCCGGGTGCGGCCCGGGTACAGTACGCACAATGCAGACAGTGCTTGAACTGCATGCAGCTTGATTGCATGCAATGCAGTGCGCCGCCAGCCGTGTGATTATAAGTGGCATTCGAGTTTCGAAATATGTTCATTAAAATTCAGTTTGTTGCATTACAATGTGACAGAAATGATCGAATTTGTTGGAAATGTTAGACAGATGTTGTTCTCTTTGCATAATTAGCACTGAAAGTGTCATGAAATTAATATTCTTGAATAAATATCTTCATTTAGTTTCGGGTGTCATGCCAGGAAATAAAGGGTCCATTGACATTATACACAAAGCGGCGGCTGCTACGTCGTTTGGCGATCCGGCCGTACTAGAATTTTGTCACGTGATCTTGCAATCGCAACAACTGCGAAGGCACGTATTGTTGGGTTTCTCTTTCAGCTATACTCTTTTACAAAGGCAAACATATTTCCTTTTAATTTGCCTGTTCACATTGGCGCGTTTCATGCTTGACGTGGTACACAGTACACACAATGAAGAGCTTATTTCCAAAAGGGGCTATATCCACTTTTTCAATTTCGGAGAAAATCAGTTTCTTTGTCAGTCCAACTTTGTACACGTGCCTATAGGAATATGAAAAATGAACGTTCCATATTTTGATTTTGATCTCGTAATTCGTCCTAAAATTAGAATTTCTAGATAGATACGTAGCTTATTAATGCGCTGATGACGTTAACTCATTTTTATATGGAAAGTGGATATAAGCCCCTTTTGGAATTAAGCTCTTAAAATATAGTTTTGATAACGTATATTTGATAAGCGCTTGAACGTAGTTCTCTTTCTATTATTTCGGTTCGAGGTATATGTTTGATGTATGATTTGTAAGCAGTGTGCGGGGGCTATTTTTCTATAAGGAGAATGTGCCTGGGAAACTCGGGAAATGCTTGAACCACCGAATATACCAAGCTAATTGCCAAACATTATACTTTATAGTGGAGATGATGACCTTCATAACTAGGCGGTTAACGTATTGGTTCACTCAAACGTATTCGGGACCAAGATTTACTTTAGATGTTACAATCAAATGAATTATACCACAGTCATTTCTAAACCCAATTTGATCAGTATCCGTAAAATCACATGCTGTGCAAAATAATTAGCGTCATTACCGCACACAAAATGGAAAGGTTCGGTTTTTTCGAAGGTTTGTTACTCCGAAAATGAAATGGGGTTCGTTAATCCGAAAATGAAATGAGGTTGACTTCGTTAATCCGAAAATGAAAGGAGGTTCGTTAATCCGAAAGGTTCAATACGAACCCATATCGTATTAGGAATATCGAACCTTCGAAATACCGAACATTCGGATTAATGCAACAAATGTTTGGATGATCGAACCCTCAGGTGTACGAAATTTGTTTGTTCGGAATACAGAACCTTCGGAATAACGAACCGCACCCAAACATTTTACATTAACAATGTTTATAGCATTGTGTCACTTTTTTCACTCGACAACGAACACTTCAGAAGCTAGACTATTCAATGTTGGAGTAATTTTATTTGTTAAATTGTAAAATAGATACAGTATGTAGTTAAACAAAATAATTCCTCTTAAAAGGGGACCACCATACAAAGAACAACACACAATTGCATGTGTCGGTACCGCTGTCAGATATTTAATAGATACCCAAAACTTTCAAAGGATTGTGTAATTCATTAACAGTACAATTAATTACCACCACTTACGGTACCAACATGGCCTTATGATTCCGTATGCGCCAAACGTCTGTGAGTGCGTCAATTATATTCACGCGTACGTTTGGAGACAACAAAAACCTAGACAAAATAAAGTCTTCGTTTTCAGACACATGAACACACGGTTTAGTGTGGTGATGCTTTTTAAAATTGTATAATTATTTTTTTGGAAACAAATTTTTCTGAACTTGTTGGTAAAATGGATAACTAAAAATTTTACCTTTGATTTTTACTTTTTTTTTTTCTTCTTCTAGTTTTGGTACCTTTTATGGAATGGTTCTCAAGCGACATTACGTGTTTGAACATTATGTATACGTTTTATTTCAGCAACATCAATGATAGACAATATTTATGATAACAAATTAAATTAGTAGTTGTAATGTTTGAATATTTGAAATTACAGAAAGCAATGTAAAAAAAAAATGGATGGTCAATTTAAGAGATCACATTCGTTTAGAAATTACCCAAAGTATCAATATATGATATGAGAAATATTATGTTAAGTTAATTTTTTTCTATTTAAGCCACCTTGTGTGTGCCACGGTACATTGAAAGGTAATCAGGATAAAATAAAAGTTTCACAATGATCCTGAATTTGCATGCACGATTAAGTGTGCTGGTTACCTTTGCCTAAAATTGTCTTGGAGGTAAGGACATTAGCCCAACCTTTAACAAAAAACTTAAATTAACCGTCAGGATATCACAGCAGGAGTTATTGACCTGAAATTCAGATGACATACTAGAAATATTAGACAAACCAACCATTCCAGATATCTACATAATATTTGATAACATGTCTATACACCCTTTACATTTACCCTTTTCAATATACACAGTTAAAACGCTGTGTAAACAAATTCAACAACTTGTTGACATTTTTCAACAACCGCTGTTTCACATTTGAACCATCCAACTGTTGTTTAAAACATTCAGCAACCTCTGTTGTTGAAAGTTTACACAACTGTTGTTTTAAATTGTTCTATATCTGTTCTACAACTGCTGTCTAGAATAAATCTCAACAATCCCGTTGTTGCAATAGCAAATACAAAACAAGATGTAAAAGCGGCAAGGGTAGGATTCGAACCGGAGGTCTTTGGGTTATAAGTCTCACTCTCTATCGACTGCGCTATCTCAGTTCGCTTGGTCTGCGAAGGGACAAAAGAGGTTTTGACGCGGTGATTTTGCGGTCGAAACTATCACGTGATTTAACACGTTTCATCAACGCTTGAACAATGACCGCTTCACGCAACCCTTCTTCATACAAATTATCATACTACACCTAAAATTGTATGAAAATATATAACAACCATTTTTATACAGCAATTTTTACACAGCGTTTTAACAGTGTATAGTGTTGTATGGAAGCATGCATACAATAGATATATAGAGTGCATGTGTTACATGCGTACTAAAAAGTAATTAACAATGCAAAGTTAATACAACTTTAATGACCTCACCGACAATAAGAAAAACTCATTCCATTTACATTTTGCAAAATCCATAGGAAAACTTTCTGACAGTTATATATTGTTGTATGGAAGCAAGCACCCTTTCAAACATTTATATGGTGTTGTATGGAAGCAAGCATGCAATAATTAGAGTGCATGTGTTACATAAGTCATAACACGTAGTTAACATGGCAAAGTTAATACAACTTTAATGACCACACCAACAGTAATAAAGACAAACGAATTCCAACTAAAGTTTGCACAATTCGTGGGAAAACTTTCTAAAGTTTGTGGGCGTCTTATTGTATTAGCATATTGACATGTGCTGGGATAATTTATTTATGTCTTGCAAAGGAAAAGGTTGCGTTGAAGCGTAGTACACATAACAATATAAATGTATGTGATATATCATAAGGGTGGTATTTTATTGCTTCAGACTTATCAATTGTCAATAATGTCCATTATGTGTAATAAAAAGGCTGGTTAATGGTTAACGTGCAGAAGAGACAAGTAAACAAATAATATTGACTTGTGAGCAGGTTGATTGTTTACTCACGTTGGAGGATATATTACAAGCAATATAATTTACGATATTATGATATATAATTAAGATAAGGTACTCTTAAAAGGGACCACCAGGCAAAGAACAACACATAATTATATCTTTCGGTACCGTTTTGTGATATCAAATAGATACCCAACATTTTGCAAAGGGTAGTGTAAGTTATAAACAAAGCAATCAATTTCCACCAATTACGGAACCACTATTATATCCTGGTTTAGTACGAGCAAAACATTTGCGAGAGCGCCAATGCTAATCACGCGTACGTTTGGAGACAATATAATCCCGGACGATTCGTTCGCTCTGGACAAAGTAGTCTTCGTACATGCAGACCCATGAACGCATGCTTTAGAATGGTGATGTGTTTTCCAATTATATATATTTTTTCTGGAAACATATTTTTGTGAACATGTTGATGAAATGGACTACTAAAGAAGTTACCTTAAATTTATAAGAATATTATTTTTGAGTAGTAGTAACCTTTAACTTTAAATAACCATAAATAAACACCGCATAAATTGTTTTCTTTTAATGGGATACTGAACAAATACATTTTTCATATCTGCAATAATGAGTTTGTTTAATATTTCTAAGGGATATGTTTTGGCCTAAATTTGCGGTTCTTCTAGTAGGGCCTTCAGCCTTCGGACTCTGTGAACTAATCTATTTGATTTCGCCCGATAGGAATATTGACCCTGAGTCGGTCATTGGCAGGAAACTAAACCTCCTAATATAATTTTGTAGGCTCGTTCCGTATTAAAGGGAACTCATTATGCTTGCAACAATTGTAGGATTCACGTTATAGGGGTAGTACAGTTTTGGTAAGGCTGAAATTTAATAGTAACCAATAACATTATACAAACATTTAGTCTTGTCGGAATGGGGGGTTCCCATGCACCCAAAATATATATTTTTTTAACTTACATTTTTGTCAACCTGAATGTGTCTAGTTAAAGAATTTGTATGTTAACAAGACCAACTCGTGTCCCATGGGTATGTTTGGCGGCCATCTTTGACACCATGTTGTAGTTCAATGGAAAAAAGTGTAACTAAATTAAATGTTGAATAACGGCCCATAACAAAACAAAATGAACAAGTATTTAGGGATAATTTTTGAATAATATTACAATTATTAAACCAATTTTAATACGTAATTTAGCGATGATCATGGTGGCCATCTTGAATTTTGACCAAAAAAGACGATTTTCTAATATATGTCTTGGAATATATCTAATAAAAAGATTAATAGACATGAATGTTCATGAAATGCATCATGGAATATTTTATCAATATGTTCTTGTTCATAATTCAATCCTATAAATTCAAACAGGGGGTCTTGGCCGCCATTTGTGCCACTCTTGGCCACCACGTTGGATTTCATTGAAATACGTGTAAATTGCTTATGTTTGAAGTAGGGTCATACAACGACAAATAAACCCTTTTTTATATGGGTGAAATGGCAACGAGGGATCAGCTAAATTATAATTCTAATGATTCAATTAATTTGAATTGCATAATTCGGCAGCCATCTTGGATTTTGGTGAAAAAAACATATTTGTATACATCTTTTGGGATTAAATGAAATAAACAGAAAAAACAAAAAAATTAACATGCTTTTTGATAATTTCGCAACTAGGGATGATTAAAAAGTATAATTTAAGTTAATTGTATGCCTGCCATCTTGGCAGCCATCTGGGATTTTAATGAAAAATTGTATATGTACATAAATTATCTTTCTAAATAAGTACCGTGCATTCAAGTCCAATTATCACATTTGTTGTATGATAGTTATTGATAGATATAGCATTGAAACATGATGTCAGAATTATAAAACCCCCAATTCGCGAGCCACCTTGGTGACCATCTTTAATTTAACCGATCTCCAATCATCTGCCTTAGCAGAGCATGGCAGACTTTTGCCATGCCTTGGAAATTATATCAGGCATGTGAATTGCCTGAACATGCTGAAGGTGGACTGAGTGAAGTCAGATCCCTCTGGAAATTTGGAACCGACCGTACATATGTACTGGGCCAAGAGCCGAGAGTGTATCCACCTTCAGCTAAAGCTTTACCTTCAGCGAAAGTGCCATATACTTCTCTTGTACAAATGAGATGTCCAATAGCTGATAGACGCGTGAGGACTGGTGAGAACCAGTTGGCAGCTGTTTGGATGTCAACGATTTCATGATCAGCAACCAAGATGCATAAACGCCTCTAGTATCATGGGAACGTATTTGTTGGTCAATGACTTCACCATCTGTCACACGAATGGTCTTAGCAATGCATTGTATAAGGATATCCGAAAATCACATGAAACATCACATGATTTCTAACTCCTAGCTCTGCCTATCAATTGAGAGGGTCTAAGAACAATGGCGCATTGGTGTAATGCTATTTCTGTAGGCAGAACAAAGCATCTTTAGTGATCTTCATCGTCCAAGACACTAACAATTCACTGTCGAGAGACCCCAAAGGGAAGTACATCCAGGATGGCATTACCGTCTGGGAAAATTCAAGGCTGAAACCTACACAAATGTGACAAAAAGAACACACTCCTATCCCTGGAATAAAGTTAGAAGAAATCACTGCGGAGCCATCTGGGAACAAGATCCTGCTTTTACGTGGACGGTTATTGTGACCTATCAGATCATTGGAAAATGAGATGTGTAAGACGAACTGGTAGACTGATCATGCCGACAGTGGCCATGAATGTCCAAGATTAACGATCTTTTGGACAAGCCTAGCTCTCTTCAAGCAAATGGTCTAGAATTGGATGCATTAAGATGAGATCAGGTTCAATGATACCTCAGTGACAGATGCTGAATTAAAAGACTCCAACAATGATTGATTCGGCACATTCGGCTACAAGGGATCACATGCAAGGGACGGAAGACTGACAGTTATCTAGTGTTCTTCAATCAATATGTCTTGAATGTATTCTAGGAAAGTTGAATGTATGTTTTATTATGGTTCAGTTTCAGGAAATCACTGTCCATCCACATCTGCATCTCAGTCAAACAGTCCTAGATCTTCTGGCATGCAGCAAGGTCTGAAACGCCATGGCATGAAGGCAACTTAGAGTGGAGTATCGTCTGCGTAGAGATGATAACTCACGTCGTGATGCTTTGCAATGTCCCTAGGTTAAGTGTGAATGGTGAATAGGATAGGTCCCAGGACGGACCCATGATGGAACGTAACAACCCAAGTTCCGTTTTCCGATGTAGAGTGCAGCTAGGGCCGCGATAGATAGGAATTTGATCTAGATTTTTGGCATGTTTTCCCTTGTTCTGTGTATGTTTCATGTTCCGAATCAATAATAATGGCGGTCTTTTAGTTCAAAATCTGGAACTCAGGTGTCATTGAACCTGATTTCATTTTAATGCATCCTTGTTGCCATGTTAAAACCATTTGATTGAAAAGAGGGCCCGTGTGGAATAGCGGTAGTCTTGGTCACTCATGGCCCCTGCCAGCATGATCAGTCTGGTCTGTCTTACACCACTTTCACGATAACCGCCAATGTAGGATCAGGATCTTATTCACAGATGACTTTGCAGTGTCTTCTTCTAACTTGATTCCAGGGTTATGAGTGTGTACTTTTTGTCATTTTTGTGTAGGTTTCAGCCTGTGCTCCTCTTTTGAGTCTCGCGTCAGTATCAATGAGTCATTGTCATTTAGACCCTCTCCATTGGTAGGCAGGGCTAGGAGTTAGAAATCATGTGATGGTTCATGCCTTTTTCCTTTTTAGACATCTTTTTACAATGAATGTTAACATGGTTAAGGCCATTGGTGTGGCAGGTGGTGATACTGCCAGTCCGGTACGGTCCCATGATACATAGAGGTGTTTCTGCATGGTCGCTGATCAGTAATGTGTAATCATTGACATTCAAACAGATGCGAACATGTCCTCACCTTACGCGCTTATAAGGTGTTACATCAGTGACCTTGTGGATTCAATTTTTCTTCTCTTGCTGAGGTGGCTTAGTAGTGTCATCTACACAATTATCCCAGGCTCTTGCACACCTTGTTGGCTTGGTGCGGGTCAGTGCGTATGCATTTGTGATACAGGGGTTAGACGTACGTGTAAGTTTTGAATCCTGCCATGGATTAGATGACTCCCTGGAAGTCATTATCCATGAGGATAAAATAATGACAAATTACAAATAACAACATAATGACAACCTTGCATGAATCAAAATGAAGTAAACAGCTGCACAGGTGGAATCATGCTACAGGTGGTGAAACCTAACTGTGATGCCACCAACCGTTATTGGACATCTCCTTTGTACAAGAGAAGTATGGTACGTTCGCTGAAGGTAAAGCTTTAACTGAATGTGGATACACTCTGGGCTCTTGGCCCAGTATACATTTATGGTCGGTTCCAAATTTCCAGAGGGATCTGACTTCACTCAGCCCACCTTCAGGCAATTCACATGTCCGATGTACATGTATTTTAAGGCACGGCAACAATCTGCAAATGCTCTGCTAAAGCCGGTGATTGGAGATCGGTTAAGTCAAAGATGGCCGCCAAAGTGCCTACCAAAACCCGTATGACTGTGGGGTTGTATATTCTAAGATCATACATCAATAAACTATCATACAGAAAACGTGATTGTTTGACTTGAATTTACGGTACTTATTCAGAAAGATAATTTATTTACCGTACATATAGATTTGTTTCATTAAAATCCAAGATGGCTGCCAAGATGGCAGGCATACAAATAACTTAAATTATATTTTGTAATCATCCCTAGTTGCGAAATTATCAAAAACCATGTTTACTTGATTTGTATTTTCTGTTTATTTCATTTATCTTACAAGATATATGAAAATATTTGTTTTCTCACCAAAATCCAAGATGGCTGCCAAATTATGCATTCAAATTAGTTGAATCATTAGAATTATACTTTAAACTAATCCCTCCTTACCATTTTACCCATATAAAATGTCTTAAAGAGGTATTATAAACATTAATGAAATGTTAAACTGTTTCAATTTTTCGAAAGATAAACTCTTACTCTCTAGTATAAAACATTCCTATTCCATTATGTATCTGTAGTGATGATGAAATAACATGACAAACATAGCAGTTTGAGAGCGCTTTGTCACCAAAAAACGTAAACCGATCTAATCATGATAATGATATGCATATGACCCCGTGACGTCATAACCAGGAGTCAGCACAACTAGCGCAAGCGAGGTCATAATAATATTCGCGCGCCTGAGCCTAAAATACCGTTAAAAATCCACAAAATTGCCCAATGTTTGTGTAAAAGTACATATTTTACCGTATGAGTGGTTATTTTTAGCGAAATTATCGACTTGTTTGACAAATTGATCAACGCAAATTGAACATGTGCATCGAAAAAAACCCCCCTACGGAACACGCACTAGAAGGTCTGCCAGAGTTTCGGCAGGCCCCACGCTGCGAGAGAGGTAGCTAGCTAGCGCGCCAAGCCATTTGTAAGTTGCACTCTTAAAAAGTGCCGAAAAGGAACGGAAATGCAAGATTATCACGATCGCACCTATTCTAGACTTTCTCTTATTTTACTTACATGTTTGCAAGGCTTTTAAAACAAATACGAGAACAATTACCTGCAAAAACGGCAAAAAAAAGCTGATAATCTCCTGTTAATTTCCTAACTCGCTCGGACCAGGTGAACTGAACCTAGCGCAGGTTTGTTGCCAATTTGCAAACGGGCCGGCGTAGACTACACTACACGTTATATGATATCGCAGCCCAGAAATTGGCAACGATCACAAACGATCTGATTTTCGGCTATGTTCAATCGCAGCTCGCGTAACAACTAACAAGCGCTTGATTTGTTTTGAATGTTTTACTCGGTTTTACTTCAGGAAAAGTCATATTTTGCTAAAAACTGAGGTAATACTGAATATTGTGTAACTATATTTCCGTAAATATTGTTTCATAAATCCAGCAAAGTATCGATACTTGTCATTTTCTTGCCGTATAAAAAGATGAATTTGAGTGCGAAACACTGCATTTTTGCAGACCGGTTTATGAGATTCGATCGATGAAGCCGCTGCGGAGTGCCGGAGCAGCAGTCCAGCTCAGCTCAGCTGCCTGTGCTGGCGGCTGCGCCCGCGCGCGGGCGGCCGCCCGGACGACCGGGCGAGGGCTGAGTGGGTATATTCTAAAATCATATCGGAGATTTCATCGTCTCCTCGAAGCGATTTAAGAGTGAGGATGCGCCTTTATTTGGCAATGATATTTGTTGTATTTGTGGAGACAAATAATCAAAAGGAATTATGAAAATGGTGTCTGCAAATATGCCTCAAAACCGGGAAATTGCCCCCTCTGACAAGTGACCCCTGTATGCCCCTGTCCATGCCCAGCCAATGTGTTCCTTGTTATGACGTCACACAAATTACCGTGACCTTTCCTTTTTCTAAAACATCGATTTTGGGAATTCCCCCAAAATGCTTTTTTTTTTACTTTTTTTTTTTTAACAGTTATTCGTAAACACTAATTTGTTATCATTTATATGTCAGCTTTTTGATGTTAAAATATGAACTCAAATTGGAATGATTTATAATACCTCTTTAACATGTCTTTATATGACCCTACTTCAGACATAAGCAATGTACATGTATTTCAATGAAATCCAACATGGTGGCCAAAAGTGGCACAAAATGGCACAAATATTCCATGATGCATTTCATGAACAATCATGTCTATTAGTCTTTTTATTAGATATATTCCAAGACATATATTAGAAAATCTTTTTTTTTTGTCAAAATTCAAGATGGCCACCACGATCATCGCTAAATTACGTATTCAAATTGGTTTAATAATTGTAATATTATTTAAAAATAATCCCTCGTTGCCAACTATCCCTAAATACATGTTAAATTCTCTTGTTATGGCCCGTTATTCAACATTTAAATTAGTTACACTTTTTTCCATTGACCTCCAACATGGTGTCAAAGATGGCCGCCAAACACACCCATGGGACACGATTTGGTCTTGTTAACATCAAAATTCTTTAACTAGACACATTCATGTTTACACAAATGTAAGTTAAAAAAATATATCTTTTGGGTGCATGGGACCCCCCTATTCCTCCCCTACTAATAGTTATATCTCCACCATGCTCGAAAGGTATAGAAAATTACAAACGACTAAGTAAAAAGCCTGTTATCATTAAAAAGAGCCGTTCAAACACAAGAGGGCGCTCTTTAAAAAAGCATTGGTTTCAACCATTTTTCATACAAAGTTAGGCATGTGATGTTTTGTTGAAAAATAATGACTAAGTAAAGAGATCATCAACAACTATTCAAAAACCTCATTTACACATTAAACACAAAAGTATAAGCATTTCTAGGGGCCCAGATTTATTCCCATTGGATATATTTATTAATATTTCAGCCGATTCTGACCCGATTTTGATCGAATACAGTTTAATCTGTCATTAATTTCGTATGCTCTATCAAATGTTACACTCAGTTTGTTTTATTATCACACAAACAAATTATTTCGTGCAGCGCCTTATATACCAAAACTGAACTACCCCTTTAATGTCGAGAACAATTATCTCCTTACTTAGTTGACCGACTTTCTTGATGTAAAACAATAGAACAAACAAATAATTCCATCATGGGCCTTTGATGGATTTTATAGTATTGACTTTACAATGGCGTGATATTGGACATTTTACAAATTATTTACACTTAAAGTGAAACCAGTAAAGTGTCTCAAATCTAAATTATACAACCCTTAACAACATACATTAATCCCCACATTCATTCATCTCCACAAAAATTACTTGGAGCTTCCACATTTTTCTTCTACCGTGTTGTTTGGTTTATGGTAAGAGAAGTATGACATAGGGTTAGATTTTTTAAAAAGCCCCTTAAGTTTGACGATATCTTTGATTGGTAATCATTCAGCTCAAGAGCGTTAATGAAAGGATATAAACCTCATACACGTTATACAGTAATTCGTTGTAAAAGCTGACGCAACATTTCGCCTTTTAAACCAGGAAAGCAGTGTTTGTTAACAACAAAACTATATTACATCATTCGGACATATCTTACAATGATTTTGGTATAGGATTGAAGTCTCAAATGTAATTTTGGGAAATATCTAACACTTTACAGGTGCACCTTTAACCGTGCTACAATTAATACATAACTTAATATTATATTCGTTGTTTGTTCCTTACGGGATTTATGTTAATGTGATAAAAATACGAGTCGTTACAAATTATGAAGCAGTACATGACCTCAACAATATTTGTTTTTCATTTGGTCCAACCAGTATTGTTCGATTGTCCTGCGAGCTGTGAGATGGTGAGTATCCAACGTAAATCAACGTTGGCATACAACCTGTTTTAATAATATATTGCAATAATGTTTTAAATCAACAGTGATCCCATCATAACAACGATTTCGCTTTCTTATTCAAATAAAAAACTGTTTCTAAAATAAGAAAGTATCGTTTTTTTATCGTCAATGACGGATTATTGCTAGATAAAAATGTGTTTCTAACAGAATGACGAGTTGACGTGAATATGTTTGACAGTCAGCATGATTTTTACACGCACTGATTAGTGGGGGTCCTGGGCTCGAGCCAGTATTTCGGATTTTTGCGATTTTAATAGATAAAAACTAAAAGACAGGCTCACAGGTTGGACCCCTCCCCCCCCCCCCCCCTCCCCCATACCTTGACAACTTCCTGACTACGCACTGCATAACGGTTTCCACTACTTATATTATGAGTGTACATTTTTTTTTGGAATACGTTCTATGTACTTCTTTTTGTTTGCAATAGTGTTTTGAATGCATTAGATTGGGATCAACAGTTTCTCATAAACCCCCCGCAAGTAGCTAGACAACTACAACAGTTTGAATGACTTTTATAAAATTTGTCCCTTTTCAGTGCATATTATTGTTTATTACATATATTTCATTGGCGGGCCAGCAATTATTCGACTTCATTATTATACAATACTTCGGTAGATTTACTACACTGCAGCTGGTACATGTGTTCGACAATGCAATAAGTTGTTTGCACACACACTGTTTTGTAGCAGTCTCCCACCGCAACTTACATAATTTTCATACATGGTATGGATTTAATAATTGTGGAATACTTTTTCGATTTGATATGTTCACAAAGGCAAATATATTTCCATTTGTGTTTTTTTTCTTCACGAGTCTAAATTTTCCTTTTCACATTGGCGTGTTTCACGCTTGACGTGATCACACAAAATATAGTTTCGTGTAACAATCAGTTTACTAAGTGCGAGAACGTATTGCTATTATCTATCACAAAATATCTCTATTATTTATGTAGAGGGTCGTGCTATGATTTGTAAGCAATGTATTGGTATTGGCGCTGTTTTTAATTTGTTTACTATAGTATTATATTTAATACAGTACATAGGAAACTGAAGGTATTTCTCAGAACCTGAAACACTGAACATGAACCACCAAATGTACATAAATTATTACCTCAAACTATAGTGGAGGTGAAGATACTGGTAAAAATAGTTATATATTTGTATATAGCTCTACACATACAGATATCTTGCAACTTTGTTGGCATGTGTCAAAATCTAGCAAATGGTTAATAGTGTGTGTTTTTCGTGTGATACAGCACTGTAAACGTATCGATATAATCATTAACTTATTATGGATTGTATGTCTTGGATACTATTGAAAATTATCACTTCAGCCCTGAATTATATATTGTCCGTAATTTCATAGTAAACTTAATGTATAGACAAATTACGTACTTTGTTAAATATTCCCAATATATATGTTATTTGCCTTATAATATTACCTATATGTATGGTTCTTCCTTTTGAGACCTTGCCTTACCCTTTAGACTCTATAAACCAGGCCAGGCTGCCAGGCGATACACCCGATAAACTATTGACTTTGACACGGTCTGTATGCTCACTCAGTTTTAAACGAGCCCTCTTTCATGTTTTTCGGTTTGAATGTGAAATGCCGGGCTGCCTGATCGGCTCCAATCAGACTTCTTTTCAATATAAAAGAATATAACTTGTTTACAGCTAATATCAAAAAAAGTTGCTGAAAGAGGTGCAGCTTGATAGCGCAGTAGGTTATTGTGTGACGCGTTTTATCATTACGCAAACCTTTGGGGAGGTAATGCTGTCAATAACTTCTTTCATTCCTTTTTGCCTGAATGCATAATAATTGGGAGCCGGACGGGCTCCGACCTGATTTTTTTGTTTATGACTATGAACTTAAACAAAACTTGTATATCATAATGTTACTCATCATACAGCGCCAGCTAGATACCACCGTTAGAGTGTTACGTTGGACTTATATGTAGTATTTTCCCGGTTTCTGAATGTTGTTGAAAGTTGTATAATGTACATTTGAAATATATACTTAACTATTTCTAATAGTTAATAGTTTCGTGTATTGGTGGTCTCTTCGTATTCTGTTATATTATGGAAATTAGGACAATGCATCGATTGTGTATGTTTTAAGCAAGATGAATGAAAGTCAACCGTGATTTGCCAAACTGAAACTTAATTTGTCATTGTTCTTATCTATGTCAACTTGAAATAGCAGATTGTCTATCCTTAGACTTAGTAATTTGTATTGTTTGGGTTTGTTTTTGCCGTTGTTTTGTTCCTGTTTCCTTCTGGAGTTTTAAAAACGGCCGTATTTGGGCAAGAGCTTCTGAAATTCGGAGAAAACCCTGTCATGTTCGGGCAAAGCCAGGACATATTTGGGCAAAACTATGTCATATTTGGGCATATTCATGTCCTATTTGGTAAACCATGTAATATTTGGGCATAACCATTTCCTATTTGGTAAACCATGTCATATTTGGGCATAATTATGTCCTATTCGGTAAACCATGTCATATTTGGGCAAACTTAGATTACATTCGGGTAAAGTCAATCTTTTTTTTGGTAAAATTGTCTGATAAGTGTTTATTGGACTAAACGATCAAAACATAATTTTCCAGCATCAAAAAAAGCGTGGGAATTTTTTGTCCTTGTCAGTTAAAAAGGGGGAATAAGGACAATTATTGGGCAAATAAATCAGCCCCCTGAGAAAATTTGTCCCCAATGCCCATGTGTGTGCATCCCCTAGCTGCATCGTTATCATTCCAAATCATTCATATCAATCTTACAGTGATATTAGTATATGACTTAAGCCTCAAAGACTACGTTTTGAAAGGCTTCATGACTGTATAGATCAATTAAGTCATGTGACTTGAAAACAACCACCATGACCTCTGGTCCTCCTAGTAGACATAATGACGACGGTTTTCGAGAGCACCAATTTGTCTATGATAGGTAACAGTATATTTTATTCATAGATTTTAATATTTCGGAACGGCTTTCAACATTTGTGTATCACTAGTTTTTCTTTAAACCGAAGATGTTGATACTTATTATTGTTAACACTTGCCTTTTCAATCTTCTCAGATCTAAAGACTACTTACCAGGAGAGGGCACTAGTTATCTTCTGCAGCTAGGGATGTGACCCGTGCACCACCATGCCTGTTTCCATGTGTGACTGGAGGGTGGGGATTGGGAGATTTATCCCAAGACCTCCAGTCAAGTACGACAAGACACGAAAGGGCAAGAGATCCCGCCAAAGAAACAAAAAGAAAAAGAAAAAGAAATTACGGACAAGAAAAGAGGAGAACAAGAAAAGGGGGGAAAGGATAGTCCCGAATTATGTCAAGAAGAAAGTGAAAGGAAAAGTTCACCAAAAGGGATGGAAGAAGATATTAAGACACCAACTTACATCACGAAAGGAAGCAGACACGAAGGACGAACCATCCCAGAAAGGGCAACATGCAGAGGAAGCAAATGTTAATAGGCTGAGAACGAGCGCTGGGGAGAGGAGGACCTCATCATGTGAGAGCGAAGCTGCTGCAAACGAGCATTTACAGAGTTGTTCATCGGGCATCTATCATCGATGTAGGAAGCATCTCAAGCGGTTCACGTCACGAACTAAAAAGGTGAGCTTATGTAAAGTGATAAAGGGCAATTAAAACACATTCTGGCCATTTTAGGCCAGAATTATGATTAATGCGTGATAATAGGATAATCGCATCCTGACTCAAAACTGTGATCGACCTATATGTTTGGCACAAAAATGCATTCGATTAAGACTGGTATTTCAATTGTTTACAGATATGCACAGAACGGAAATAGCCTATGATTTTGTTTGTAATAAACAAATATTTGTATGTTTCATATTATTTCATTGTATGTTTCATTATATCCACAAAAGAAATTACGGATGTTGTGCTACTCATAGTTACATTTTATGTTTCTACATTATTTCGATCCCACTGTCGAAATTGTGTGTTCTGTAGAAACCCAAATCTACCATGACTGTTCTAAAGCTTACATATATTAATGGTTAGGACAGTTTTTTTCTTCAAATTGTAACCATTTTATTCACAGAATGCCGAATAAGCGGTCACTATTCGACCCTAAATGTGTCGGTCGAATATACATCCAGTGCCTTGGTCCTAATCTTCAAGTTTCACCTTACTTGACAAATCAAAGTTTGTATGTCTATTTGGGGATTATCACAGAGAAATACTGAACAAAAATGGATCCATGCTTGAAGATTATGCATGTTGTGCACTAAACAATAGATCCATTTACCCACACAATCAATGCACCAACACAAATAGGCATGGTCAATAACCAAATTACCATTGCGTGCATCAAATCACTTGCATGGCGCTATAGTGGTAACTTGCTGATAGATACAATACAGCTGATCACAGGCGTGGATGAAAGCACTTCGCAATGTAGGTGATAAAGTACACCATTGTTCATGAGAAGCAAGTGATACACTTTCTTTGTTTGATTGATAAAATGCAGACTCAACAAGCAGGAATCACCGTAGAACCAGGATCTCTCCCCTCCGAGTCGCGCAGAACCGTTCACAGATGTAGAAAATACTTCAAGCGCCTCACATCACGAACTAAAAAGGTTTGACAATGAACTGGGAAAATATAGAACTAAATAACTCAACCAAGACTTTGATTTGGCCAGATCCATCCACTTCTGCTGAGGATATTTACAAGTCATACACTTTTTAGGGATCATGGCCTTAAACGACCTACGTGCTAGGCAAAACAAATATCCAATTAGTTTTGCCACGTTTCAGCTACGTCCAAATCTGTACAACCATGACAAAGGGACATTTGTCGGATAATGCTAATAACACACTTTTGGGTTAATCGATTTTCGAATTAATATGCTCCTTTCTTGACACATTGTAATTTTTCCTCTTCTGTTGGAACACACTAAACGTATACTATGAAACTAAACATATGACTGTTTAAAACACACGGTTAAGGCATTACATTTTGTGGAAAATAGTAACCATTATTTCTATTGATATTATTTAATTCATACATATTATTCATTTTATTGACACAAATCAGACTAAAAAGGAAGAAATCAGCGTAGAAGCTGCAACAAGATCTAATTACGTACCCAAGTCGAGGAGAACCATCCATGACCGAAAACGGATCTCTCCATCCGAGGGTGAAGCTGCCACGTCCAGCTATTCCAAGAGTCGGTCAACCGGTATCCTTAAACGATGTAGAAATCAACTCAAGCGTCTGACATCGCGAGCTAAACAGGTATTAACTAGTATTATTGAAATCTAAACATAACCCTTTGTGTCATATCCAGAGGTGCTCACCAGATCATACACTGAGCTTAAAAAGAAACTTATACTTTTTCTCATGGTCATATCTAGATAATCTGTCCACCAAAATTAATCAAAATGACACACGGGATTAATTAAACACCCTACTCCATTGACATGTCAATATCAATGAGATTACTTTACTGACATAACTGAAAAAGGCACTGGCATGGAACCGTTACCTGTATCACATGTCACAGCCTGGACATTTCGGCAACAGGGTTTAAGACAGGTGAGGAAGTCAAGACAAATTAAAATGAAGGTTATGTCAGTTACCCAAACACAACAATCAACAGTGGGTGTGTCCACCATCTTTTTGGAATCATTAAGTGCATCTGCTACGCATGCTGTCCACCAGGCTCTGATACAGGCTTGGGGAGATCGTTCCTCTCTTCGTGTAGAGCTGCGCTGAGCGTGTGTATTAACGGGCGGATTGTCCTTTTTACTGTGACATGTGGTTCCCGGAAGTTGTTCCATTTCAATGCTTTTTGCGGTTGTGTTAAGTGGGCAACTGCTTAGTTACTGACATGTGCTTAGAGCAGACTGTTTAAGTAATCCTGTGTGTTATTTTTTTTTATTTTGATGGACAGGACTTTAAGATTTGATCATGTGAACAAATATAAGTTTCTTTTTGTATATTTGGAACACTCTGCCTAATTTTATCAAGAACTATCTTTCTCAATGGACTTTTGCAAAAGTAATCATAAACAAATCATCTGTTCAAACAACACAATCAGCTATAGCTCGAACACTTCTCGATGAGCCTCTTCCCTAAATCACTTTCAGGCTTGTTAGCATTAAGCGGTTAATACAAACGTCGTATTATTTTTTATGAGTAGTATTATTACGTTTTGTGAACGATCATTCCTTGAACATGTTGAATGGCCAAAAAGCTAACTGCCCAAAGGATACTAATAATGTGTTATTTACGGCTTGAATTAGGAAAACAAAAGTTGTAAAACTTGTAAAATTTTAATGGCGAAACCGAGTATATTTGTTGAAACTGATGAATAACACACTACTACGATTGAATTGTATAATGACATTTAATGATAAGTCTATATTTAAAGATGGCCGTTATCTTTTAAAATTCAGCTATATAACCACAGTAGCGGTTACAAATGTATTGATTAATATTATGAATGATTCATTTTCATCAACATTAACTATTGGGCAAACTCAAGCTACATTCGAGTGAGGTAGTCTTATTTTCGGGCAAAACCGTCTCGTCATTGGGAAAATTGTGCTATTATTGACGTAAGACATACATGTAATGCCTATATTTAAAGATGGCCGTTATCTTTTAAAATCCAGCTATATAACTACAGTAGAGGTTACAAATGTCTTGATTAATATTATGAATATGATTGATTTTCATCAACATTAACTATTGGGTTAATCAAACACAATTTAAAAGTTATGAAATTCCCTGACCAAGACTATTGAAAGAATAGTGTTAAAATTCAGTATTCATGATACAAGTTTGTATTTCTATAGTGTTATTTCTATGAATGAAGAAAAAGTGGTCTTATGCCGAATCCGACTTTCACATTTTGCACTGATAAGGTAAATTAAAGAGGGTAAACTTTTAAATAAAATCACTATTATGTTTGAAATATCAAGAATTGTACCTACTTATCCTTGGGTTGTTTATGTTACCTATTTATCCTCGGTCTGTTCATGACAAAACGTAGACTAACCAACATGAAATCAGCGTAGAAGCAGGATCTACCTCCACCAACTCGCATATAACCAGTAATGACCAAAGAGTGCCCCCACCATGTGAGCGTGAAACTGTCACTTCGATTAAGCAAAAAGACAGCGTTGAAGCACGATTTACCACACGCAGCGATGGCCTAGGGCGGATCACATCATCTGACGATGAGGATGCTTCAACATCACATAGATGTTTATCTGGAATCGTCCAGCAGTGCACGAAGCAAATCAAGGGTCTGACATCACAATTTAATCAGGTTAGATATTTATCCCCCCCCCCCCCCCCCCCGATCGAGAACCAAATTAAATTGCAAGGATCCACTTCACCCGATTTTTTCACGAATACAAAAATGTCAATGTTGACGTATTATGAATAGAAATAAAACTCTCATTTGTCAATATATACAACCACCAACATTTGGTCCTTGCTCTTTCACGCCATCTACGTCAGCACTTCCCCTTTTATTACATAATGTGAGACATACCGCAAATAGCACTTACACAATTTTGAGTAGATTGTACATGTATCATAATCTTAGTGACAATGAGGTATCCATTCTCAATATTCATTGTAAAAAGAGCACTGCCCTTATAGGTGAATGATGGTACCACCACCCAAAAATACTATTTAAAAACAAGGTAACATTTTGAGCATTCCATTCCACTAAACAAATCAGAAAAATATATAATTGGAAAAAAGCATCACCATACTACAACATGTGTGCAGGGGTCTGCGTATACATTTGTCTCTAGGACGAACACATCTTCTACTTCTACTTCTACTTGGGTACTCGACAGGGTCCATCAGTCAGGACGTAGAGTCGAGGGGAACCGGTGAGGTGTCCCATTAATTGCCGATTGAGGCAACTGCTCCGCAAAGGCTCCTAGTGATGTAGAAGCCAAGATATTATTGGGGAGCGCATTCCATGCTGTTACAGTTTGTGGGAAGTAGGAGTTCTGGTAAAGCTGAGTAAAGCTGAGTAAAGCTGAGTTCTGGTAAAGCATCGTCCGTGATTATATTGCATGGGCGTCGATCAAGGGGGGGGGGGGGAAATATCCCCCCAATATTTGAGGTGGGGGGATGGCCTGTATTATTATCACCCCAATATTTGGATTCAAATATAGATTGAAATTAAAACTACATCTTGAGAGTGTTAATCAGCCCGAATCCAAAAGCTTCCGGGGGATATGCCCCTCGACCCCAATTATTGTAATTTGACCCGGTCCCCTGTACACGCATAATATTGTATTCAGAACTCTCGCTATGCTGACTAAAATTTAGCTTACTATATATATCTAAGTTCTGAATCTTTACAACATCTTTAGTACTGTATAGCAAAAATCAAAAGCTTTCGGGAGCTGCGCCCCCTGGACCTCCATTATAATCACTTGACCCTGTCCCCATTACACGTTCAATAGTCTTATTCAGGAACTCTCGCTATGCGCACTAAAATCAAGGTAACTATTATATCTAGCATATAATAGCTTACTATTTTTGTTTTAATCTGGACAACATATTAAAGGGACTTAGTAACATTGTCCAAATCCTCAAACTAAAATTTTCATTCTAGCGGTTCCCTCATACCTTGATGTATTCGTATTACAATAAAATCATGGGACAGGTTTCGGTTTTACAAATTTCCCTTTTCGTTACAAAGTTATGTACGATCGAAGTATTCAGATAAGAAAAACTCCCCCGAGTTTTCTTACCGTGTACAAAGTGAGTGCAGTGAGTTGGTGAATATCACTTTGCATTTTTGCTCATAACTTGGCCATGCAATGTCCAGGTTGATTTGAAATTTTCACACAATACCCTGTGGACATATGAGATAACAACAATATACACTGCATCAACCATTCATCACTTTTTGCACATGTCAACAAAGTTACTATATCCCTTTAAGTTCTGCAATGCAAAACCCGAAAGCTCCCGGGGCCACGCCCCCTGGCCCCCATTATATTAATTTGATCCAGTTCCTGTACACGAATGACAAATTTATTCAGGAACTCTCGCTATGCCCTCTCAAATTTAGCTTACTTTATATATAACTATTTACTTTCTAACTATGTTTCCTTTTTTAAATCTGGAAAACATCTTAGATCTGTATAAGAAATCAAAAGCTTCCGGGGGCTCCGCCCTCTTGACCCCCTTGTTTATTCCATTCAGGGTTCCATCAGTGTGCTTGCAATTTGCAATTATCTTCAAATTTCTAAGCAGCTCAATCTAAAAGCTTGTGCCCCTATACCACCCCCCCCCCCCTCCCCTCCGGTCATAAAATCTTGTCATGCTGCTGGGTTGGTCGCTTCGCTCCCTCGCCGAAGATGGTCAAAATGACGTATCATCCCCCAATGGCGAAAAGAAATCGACGCCTATGTTCTATTGTCTCCAAACGCGCGCGTGAATAGAATTGGCTCGCTAGCAAATATTTGGCGCGAACGGAACTATGAAATAATATGGTTACGTAAGTAGTGGTAATCAAGTTCATTGTTTATAAATTACGCAACCCATTGCAAGATGTTGAGTATCTATTTAATATCACATAACGGTTACTTAAAACATATAATTATGTGTTGTTCTTTGCCCGGTGCTCCCCTTTAAGGACCGACGATCGCAACAACCATACGCAGCTCGTTCACCAGGAGGCCTACATCATCTGTGGAAGCGGTTTGTCTCCAGACTTCACCTCATGAGGGCAGGAGATATAGAAACCAACCCAGGACCAAAGGCCAAGTCCAAGACAGAGTAAATTGTTATTTTTTAATTAGTGGCATAATGGTTACAGCTCGTTATTCCGAAGGTTCATTATTCCGAAGGATCGTTATTTCGAAGGTTCGTTATTCCTACGATTAGTTCTCCAAAAATGAAATCGCGTTCGATATTCCGAAGGTTCGTTTAATCCAACAAATGAAATGGGGTTCAGTAATCTGAAAATGAAATAAGGTTCGTTTATCCGAAAGTGAAATGAGGCTCGTTAATCCGAAAGGTTCATTACGAACTCAATATAATTTCGATTAACGAACCCCATATAATTTTCGGATTAACGAATCCCATATAATGTTTGGATTAACGAACCCCATGTAATGTTCTGATTAACGAACCCTATTGCATTTTCGGAATAACAAACCTCATTTAATTTTCGGATTAACGACCCCCATTTTATTTCCTGACTAACGATCTTTCGGAATATCGAACCTGATTTAATTTTCGGATAAACGAATCTTCAGAATAACGAACCTTCGGATTAATGCAATACATGTTCGGATTAACGAACCCTATTTCAGTTCGGATTAACGAACCGTCAGGTATACGACATTTGTGCGTTCGGAATAACGAACCATCGGAATAATGAACCTCCGGAATAACGGACCTTCATACAAAAAAACGCACCCGACATTAATAGGTATCCTGTTGTATTATGTTAAGTTTCATGTCCTTGTTTTCAAATAAAATATACAACTGCGGATTTATTTCATTAATACATCAGAAGGTATATCGGGAGAAATGGTCCCTGACAAAATTGACAACAGTTTGGAATACTTTAAATATGTTGAAATAATATCTTAAATATTTAAAATGTAGCGATTTTTTTGAACCAAGCTCATCAACAAAGGTTTGACGTTTAAGGGTTCGACAGTACAATGAATATTGATCTAACAGCACAAAATGACCGTTATAAGTCGCTTTAGTAGTTTGTCTTTTATTAGCTGAAATACATGTTGTCAAACAATATTCAAACTTTTAGATTTGCGATTTGGTCTTTCCGAATAGGGTTTCTTTAAAATTAACTTCTGTAACAATTTGAGCGTAATAAATAATGTATAAATATGATTTGCATTAAAATGATGAGAATGCAGCCGAATGAACGCCGATATTTGGAGCATTTGATTAATGGTTCCTCAAATATCGATAAAAAGAAATACAACATTCGTTATTTAGTATAGTTTTCATTGGATAATACAATTGGTTTAAATGTTTTTTTTGTACATAAGAAACACATAAGAAAATCAGGAATAATCAGGCTCTTCCTTGGTTTATATATTTTCAATGCTAAATCTTTGTAATAATTGAATGACGTGATGACAAAAAACGATCTGAATACAAGGCTATCTTAATCTACCTTTTGTGCAATTTTGAACGTCAGAACTCCTGTTACATATGATTTCATTAAATCAAAGGATGAGATTACATCGATGGAATGGACGCCGATATTTGAAGAGGCACGTTTTCTCCCTTTTTGTATTGCTTCAGCCATGTTTTATATCTCTTGGGCTCATTTTGAGAAAATTTCCCTGGTCTGAATATGACAGAATGTATTGCATTTTAAAGTAATGGCTTCTACTTTAATGTCATTAACAAGGTATTTTTTCCCGACGTGTTTGGTCGTTTTTTGGCGAGGGGTCACATATATAATGTCTTATAATAGGTTTTCCCGGTGAAATATGTCAAAACAGCAACCAAACTGAGTGATTTCAACATTAAAATAAGCATGAAATTGACTTACGATCGGTTCATCATTTGATTATCTTATCAATTTAAATTTTAAGGCACGCGATTAGAAGTTCCGGCCAAAATAAAACTAGAAAGGAGCATCAAATTAAAAAAATTGCTCAAAGAGCGTCCAATTTAGTGCATAATGGAACATTGCTTCAATTTCGCATTTCACATTGTCCGAAACTATTTTAGACATCCAGATAAATAACATAATGCAAATAGAAAACTGAGCAAAGGGAACTGGGCTTCTGGGAATCGAATGCGAGACCTCCAGCTTGCTGACCCAGAGACAAATACAATCATCGTGTCACGGTTGACTCCTGTATGGGGGAGCCACCACGGCTGAAACCCTTGTCAATGCTCGACATCCGTGGTGTCCATTTGTATGCTAATGTATGCCCCCCCCCCCCCCCCCCACCCGAAAAAAATACAAACATCAAACAAATAAATCAAACAAATCAGAAAGGTTTACTTTTTGCCGGTCTCGGGTCCACTTTTTATCTATTATGGTCTCGATCATCTACACCAATTGTCAACAACTTAAAAAGTTGTCATTTGTTTTGGCGAAAGACAACCCCCCCCCACCCCCCTCCCCCGCTAACACAACTCTCAACCAGGTCTCGGTCCGCCCCCCCCCCCCCCCCCCCCCCCACCTTGAAAAATCCTGGCTACGGGCCTGTCATATATTATGCATAGCAACCCCCATCTTCTATTATATTAATACGGTAAGCTTCAACCCCCCGAATCGTGTCCCACTCGAGATATCCTCACCCCGAGATTTTGGCGACTCCCCGACCGTCGGGATCGAAGGATATACATTTTGCGGAGGACGTGGAGGCATTCCAGAGTCGCCCCCACCCCGTGGTCGTCGTCCAGATCGAATAAAAGGGAAAGTCAGCAATGCGGTTGCTAAAGTTAAGGCGCCGAGTATCGACTAACGATTTACCACCAAGACTTTGTTTAATGAATATAAAACGAGTTTTATATATATATATATATATATTGAGAAATAGTTTTAAGTTTTTAAGTGGCAAAATTACCCCGGTTTAGATAATATAAATATTATTATTATACAAATGGTCGATATGATCTGTAGGTCTTAAATTGACAACGCAGGTGCTTTGTAATCGTAGTGTAATAGTCGTAAGGTTCAATTCGCTGCGCGTATATCCCACTATAGAGTAGTTGCAAACGTATACACGCCTCGAATCATCTCAACCCCCCTTCGGCCAAGAGGCCGCATGTTATTTGCACACCATACGTTGACGCGCTCTCAGCTGCCCGCTCCACGGACTGCAAATACCCCAGCATGTGACGAGATGCATTATTTTGTCAGGGAGGGGGTTTATCGATGTTGCTAAATAACCCCAAAATGGCATTTTATTACATGCATGTAGAGACAGCTAAGGTCATTCCCTTCAAGGAATATCACAGGGTTTGAACGTATAGCAAGGAATATACTGAATTTGAAAATTAAACCTTTTTACATCATGTGGGTATGTGAACGGGTATGAATTAAGGCATGCAATCATCGTCCTAATCCTTACTGAACACTTCGCAAAAGTTTTAAATTAAAAATCACGACTTATTATGTATTAATTCGTCAATAGTCTTTTCATGCATACAATTTTATCATATTTGCATTACAAATTTATATTACAGTGTTTATACCGGGGAAGTGATGATATCTTCATCCCATTCCTTACTCAAACATTTCACAAATTTAAATTATAATCACGACTTATGTATTCAGTCGTCCAGTCTTAATGCATACAATATCATCATAAGCATTATGATCATTGTAAACAATTTTAAACAGAGTGTATATACCGGGGAAAGTGATTATAATTATGTTCATTGAAAACCCTTTGGATTGTGAGTAAATTATTTACCGCCTTTCTACAACATGATGCACAAGCAAAGAAGGTTTAGCCTAACCATCTCGCAATCTGCTCAGGATTGTTAATACAACATACTAAAGGGTGTAATTTTATTAAATGCATGAAGAAACAGCTATGATCATTCCCTTCAAGGCAATGTATTCACGGGTTTCCACAAGGATACAAAAAACATATACCATATTAGTATTATAATACTAAATTTGGAAATCAAACTTATAGGACAAAATCCCGCCGATTTGGAGATAGAGGAAAGCAAGTGAAGACCTTACTTAATAAACTTCGCAATGTGTTGGTATAATTTTTCGTCATGTGTTTGTCATGCATACAATTTTATTATGTTTGCGTTAGTATTATTATAAACTTTTAAACAGAGTGTACCGGGGATGGGTCGGGTTTATAATTTTCACTAAAGGTTGTATCGCAATGACATGTGCAAAAGAGAGGGGTGGCGGAGGGGGGGGGGGGGGGGGGGTATAAAACGTCTGAGTCTCTTTCATCTTTCCATGTGGAAAGGGAATAATTTTTTAAGAGGTCGTTGTGGTCTTAAAATCGTGATCGCTTTTCTCTGACAAAAAACCCGCGGATTTCCGCGGGTCCCGCTAGTTCAATATGAATAGCGACCCACTTCTCATATTATGTTGTATTATATTCATAATTCACGTGGAAAAGAGTGTATCTGAAGCCATTTACGAAATAATAATTTTTATTTTCCCTTGGTGGATTTGTACGGCAGAAAGACGTATACACCCGTTTAGGAAATAAGGATTAATCCAGCTTATGATACATCTCCAGGGCTTTGGATGTGTGCTATAAAATCATACTTACTAAAATCATGCAAATGGAGCTTATGGCCCTGATATCCCCAATCTGAAATCCGAGCGCTTTTGAGACATGGCTCTATGTAATCTTTGACCTCAAAACCCTGTGATAGATAATAACCCATCATGACCCCTTTTTCCAGTTTTACATCGTTGCCATACGAAGGCCGCGCTATGGACGATATCTTATGTATGGTAGCAGACTCATTGACAGACCACATCCTCATCAGGAAACTGGGGAAAGAGCTTGCACTGTCATTGCCTGACATTAGAAGAGCCATCGAAACAACCAAAAAGGACCAAGTGTGACATCATATGGCACTCTATGCATGCTTGAGTCGTGGGGCAGAGGGAGTGGGCTCATCGGACCAGCTGACCAGGCTCACAACCGCGCTCCAGAGAGCTGGCTTGCAAGAATCGTCGACGATATTTCGGGTCAAGGAAAACATGGAGGTTAGTACGCATATTGACATTTGTCAGACATTTGATGGATCGTATTCAATTTTGTTATTTACATCTATCATTCTAAGCTATTTCATTGAAATTATCGAATTACGAAATTACACAAGAAAATATTTTATTGTATTATGTGTAATTAAGCAGCCCGATCGAGGATATTATGTGTGTCACCCTTGTGTGTCCCCCCCGTCCTGTTCACTGTCTTTGAACTAGGGAGTTTTTCGATCGATGATACGAGGACTGTTGACCTGTCGTCCCAGTGAAGTACCACATATGAGTTGACTAGGCACGTTGACTGTTGCTATTTACCTTTCGATTTCATATGACGACGGGCGTTCAAGTCTCGGGATAGTTACGCCATGCATTGCTCGTGCGAAGTTTGCAGAGAATAGAAGATTAGTTTTGTAAACAAAAAGGGTTTTAATATCCAATACAGTCAAACCTGTGTATAGTGACCACCAGATTGAAAGAAGAAAAATGGCCGCTCTTAACAGGTGACCTTTATAGACAGGTTATATACAATCTATTAAGACAACCTCTGTATAGTGACCACTCAATTGAAACAATACAATTGACACTTGATTGCAAGTGACCTTTATAGGACAGGTGCCACATACAGTCAAACCTGTGTATAATGACCACCAAAGGGATATGACAAATTGGCTGCTGTAAACTGGTGTCCATTGCAGACAGTTCCAAAACACCGTTTACAGTCAAACCTGTGTGTAAAGACCACCAAATGAAAACAGGAAAATTGGCCGCTATTATCAGGTGACTTTTATAGACAGGTTACGAAATATTGTTTACAGTCAAATCTGTGTATGTCCACCAATGGAAAACAAGAAAATTGCCGCTATGATCAGGTGACCTTTAAATACATGTTCCGAAAAGTCGTTTACAGTCAAACCTGTGTAGAAAGACCCCCAAAGGAAAACAAGAAAATTGGCCGCTATTATCAGGTGACCTTTGTAGACAGGTTCCGAAATATCGTTTACAGTCAAACCTGTGTATAACGACCACCAATGGAAAACAAGAACATTGGCCGCAATAAACAGGTGCCCTTTATAGACCTGTTCCATAAAATCATATACAGTCAACTTTGTATGGTGACCACCCAAGTGTAACAAGACATGTGGTCGCTATAAACAGGACTGTGACCTTTATAGACAAATTTCATAACACAGTGTACTATCAAACCTGTGTATAGTGACCACCCAAATGAAACAATGGAAGTGGGCGCTATAATCAGGTAACTTATTATTGACAAACTCCATAGAATTAAAATGAGAGTAAAACCTGTGTATAGTGACCACCCAATGCAGACAAGAAGAGTGGACGCTATAAACAGGTAACCTTTATAGACAAGTTCATTTAATCATATAGTTCAGTTAACCTGTTTACAGAGACCACAGCAGAGAAACAAGAAATATACAGCTATATGACGTTGTTTTTATTAGCCGCAAATAGTGCTTGTCGTCACAGATCTAGACCGACGGCAAAACAGTGGTGTACACGTCGTATTAGATATCTGGTACGAACGACGGGCACGTAGATGCGCATGCGCACTGCTTCAAAAAATGACGTCACTGTACCAGTCCACTAGTGAACGTACAAATCGAAAAGTCCGTATTATTCGCTTTTATATCCCTCATAAGATCGTTTTACCATTGTATTTGACAAATGATAGTTTTGGACAACACGCGCAATCCCCGCGCAATCACTTGACCGGGCTGTTAGCAAAAAATTAACACTAAAAGTTCGTTACGCGTTCGTCCCATAGATCATGTGTTTAAGCAAAATGCACACGCGATCAAATTTGTGCAGTGCTCTATGGCGCACACGTTCTAGTTACGTGATTGCCATTGCTGGTAAAAAACTAACACCTAGGATGAAGAACGCCAAGACAGCCAATAAGCACATCCGTGGAGCGTTAGCACGCATTCATAGCGTATGTGCGCAACTGCCAGCGCGTTGGTGCGCACTCTGTTTTGCGTCTTTGTGATTGTATGCGCAAAATAACAATGACTTTAAGCGTATTAGATGCGCCCAGGTTCTGGAGGCTCATATGGCTTCATTAATGTCGATTGATTTTTATATCAAAGTTACAAGCGATTTTATGAAATATTCAAGAGATTTTCACTTATTTTGCTATAAGCTGAACACAATCACTGATATTGATGAGTGATATAAAACAACTAACGAATGTGCTTGATTGTGATAGGCAATCTATTACCTCGGGGCTCAAAATGACTATTACCCTCAGCTACGCTTCGGGTAATAATCATTTTGAGCCCACCTCGGTAATAGATTTGACTATCACAAGAAGCCCATTCGTTAGTTGTATATTAGTCAACGCGCGTTCACAATGACGTCATAAAGGGGCATGTTTATCTACCTCATACTAGTAATTTCCTCCCGCACACAATCATCACAAACATCCACGCCATTGGCGTTGATCACGGGGGGGGGGGGGGGGGGGGATAGGGGGGATATATCCCCCCCAATATTTCAGGTTGGGGGGTGGCCTGTATTATTATCCCCCCAATATTTGGGGTTCCAAAATATATAATAACATTGAAATAAAGGAGCATTGCCCCCTCTCATTCATAATGTGAAAGTTGTTACTATAGTACCACTTTTGATAGTGCTAAACTGCCCAAATCCAAAATCTTCCGGGGGCTGCTCCCCCTGGAACCGCCATTAAGGTTATTTCACCCAGTCCCGGCCCTGTACTCATTGAATAGTTTTTATTGAGGACTTCTCTCTTGGCACACTTTCAGGCGATTCTGACCCACTGTGCGTCGGCGCTTCGCTCACTAAAATTGAGCTAACTATTCAATAGTTAACTGTATTTCCTATTAACATTATAGACAACATCTTTATTTCTGGATATTACAAATCCCAAAGCTTCCGGGTGCTCCGCCCCCTGGACCCTCAATAAGCTTCACAATGTGGGTATCCCTTGACTTATTCTATTCAGGGTTCCATCAGGATGATTGCAATCTATGTATCTATCAGGCTAAAGTTCATCCATACTTAGCCTATCCGATAGGCATCGTGCTGTCTGGCAGGTTCTACCGGCAGTGTACTAACCGCGATATGCCGAATTTGAGCGCGCAGCGCGAAGCCTATCGTCAGTCATGAACGTGAAAAGTTTTATTTTCTTTTATTTACATAGAAAATCTTCGTAGAAAAGCTACGAAGCCCATATTCATATGCCAAAGACCAGGTTGATCAGCTGTTTGTCAGTGTTAGTCTTCGTTTGGAAGCTGCTTTGTAAAACCAAACGCGCAACCTTGAACAATACACTGTTAGTGGCATAGAGTAGTGGTTGTTATAGGGTCTCCGCTTCAGACTAGCGTGGGCTGTATGCACTGAACACCGCTCTGCAGTGCTCATGCGGACGCGTCCATTATCTATAGGGTACGTCATTACAGAATATGTTGTTTTCTTTTAAAATAAAGAGTTGAGATTTGATATGGATGCAAAAAGGTATTTTTATGCTTTAGTTTTTATTGTAATGTATCTCATATTTTATCATTATGAAAGTTATGATAACATTAATGTCTGATACTAAATAAACCCCTTAATACACGATGGAACACGCCACCGATTAGGCATACGGTATCCACATCTAGCGATCTGATTGGTTGATGATTTCTCTCATGAATTTGCTCATTAATAAATTACTCCGAATCGAGTGATTAAAGGCTATATATGGAGCCAGTTTAATAGTATCTAGCTCTCTCACAGCTAGCTAGCTCGCGATCGCATATAGAATCTCCAAGCCATATAGAGCCTTGACTAAAGGCTAATCCATACTTGGACAAAGCCCTCCTCATAACATGATGCTTGCAATATGCACTTAATAATCTTCCAATTTCTAAACAGCTAAATCAAAAGCTAACTAACTAAAGAATAGTTAACTGTATATTTACATATAGACAACATCTTTATTTCTGGATATTACAAATCCCAATGCTTCCGGGGGCTTCCGGGTGCTCCGCCCCAATAAGCTTCCCAATGTGGGTATCCCTTGACTGATGCTATTCAGGGTTCCATCAGAATGCTTGCAATCTATGTATCTATCAGGCTAAAGTTCATCTTGGACAAAGCCCACCTCATAACATGATGATTGCAATGTGCACTTAAAGGGATAGTTGAGTATTGGTCAAACTTAACTTTAGTAACCAAAACCTGCACGATTACGATACAAACTAATAGTTATAACTTCACCATGCTCGAAAAGTATACACAATTACAAACGACAAAGTAAAACCCCTGTTATCATTCAAAAAGAGCCGTTACAACTCGAAGTGTCAAATTAACTCGGCGCGAAGCACTAGCGTTGTAGGTCCTAATACGGGACTGTATAGTGCAGTGTGCGGTAATACGGGACTGTAGTGCAGTCACTGTGTGCGGTAATACTATACAGTAGTACGTGTATATTATGTATCGCAACCATAGAAGTATGACTCCAACACTGCCGTTGACGCAACTCGCAAGCCCCATTCGCATTCGTTCGCCTTTCGTTCACAGTCGCGCTAACACACGGAGATACTGGTCCATGAGGCGCATATATCACTGATTTTTTGCGGAATGGAAGGAAAAATCATAATCTTAATCCACCCGGTAGTTGGATCACATATTGGAGAGTAAATTGCTGGTAAGTACCGTATCATATGTATAGTTTTAAGCACAATTAGCGTGCACACAAATATTTGGTTTCAGTCTTTTATTAGGAGAACATAGAACGCTAGTGCCTCGCACTAGCGGTTCTAAAAAGTGATACCCGGGCGTCAACCACTTTTATATGATATTTTGAAAGCAAATTTCACAACAATTAGAGCATTTGAATGGAAATTATTATTATTTCCCATGTTTTTTTCGATGATCTTTCATATGGAATTGAAATCAACCAAATCCGTTACAATCGATGTTGGGGGGGCACTTTGGAAATTACCAAAACTCAACTTGGCCTTTAATAATCTTCCAATTTCTAAACAGCTAAATTCAAAGCTTTTGGGGCCCACTACCCCCCCCCCCCCCCCCCCTCAGTAACCCGGGCACGCTGCTGGGTTGTCACTTCGCTCCCTCGCCAGAGATGGTCAAAATGACGTATCATCCCCCCCAATGGCGAGAAGAAATCGACGCCCTTGATCCACACACACGCACACACAAATTCCTGTAAATCCTGTCAATGTGTGTGGTATTTCACTGCCCAACCGAGGACTGTTGTGTATACGCTTGAAAAAAAAAAATAGCACAACCGTGGACGTACGTACGGGATGCATGTTAATTTTTTCCGGATGTTTGATGCGCGCGCATATGAATGGAAATCCAACTAGAAATGTCTTTTGCCGCGCAATGCGAATGTATCCCCCAGCACTGTCAGCGATTTTTGCGTCATCCTTATGTTCGAAGGAGGGACAAACAAAATATGTCAAGAAATGTGACCTGTAGAGCCTGCATAGGACAAGACAGCCACCAAAATATGACCTTTGACCCTATAACAGACGGAACACAGGTGGCAGCATCATCAAACACTTACAATGTGTAGATTTGTCCAATACACACCTCCATACAAAATCTGAAAGAAATCCATGATGAAATTTGGCATTTAGAGCGCACAAAAGACATATGACCCTTGACCCTATAAAGGACGGAACAACGAGGGCAGTATCATCAGCAAATATAAATGTGTAGATTGTACCAAGATACATTTCCATACAAAATTTGAAAGAAATCTGTCAAGAAATATGACCTGCAGAGCGCACACTAGACACCCATCAAAAAAATGACCTATGATCCTATAAAAGATGGAACATGGGTTGCAGGATCACTAAACACTAAAGATGAGTTGATTTTAGAAAGATACACCTCCATACAAAATTTGAAAGAAATCTTTCAATAAATGTGGCAGTAAAAGCGCACAAAAGACAAATTATCTTTGACCCTATAAAGGACGGACCACTGGGGGCAGCATCACCAAACAAATATAGCCGTGTAGATTATACCAAGATACACACCTCCATACAAAATTGGAAACAAATATGTCAAGGATGGCAGTTAGACCGCATACTAGAATGCACACAAGACCTTTATCAAAGTATGACCTTTGACCCTATAAAAGACGGAACACTGGAGGCAGCATCACCAAAACATATAGGCTCGTAGATAATACCAATATACACCATCATTTACAATTTGAACGAAATCCCTTGAGAAATGTTGCCTTTATAGAGCATACACAAAAATATGGCCTTTTACCCTATTAAAGACGGAACACTGGGGGCAGCATCACCATACATTGTAGGTGTGTATATTATACCAAGATACACCTGCATACAAAATTTGACAGAAATCCGAGAAGGAATATGGCAGTTAAACCGCACACTAGAGTGCATGCACACAAGACATCTATCAAAATATGACCTTTGACCCTATAAAAGACGGAACATTGGAGGCAGTATTTTTATTTTTTTTTGAAATAAAAAATAAAGTAAACTGAAACTGAAACAGCATCACCAAAGTCTATATGCTTGTAGACTATACCAAGACTAAGATACACCTTCATTCAATATTTGAACAACATTTTGAAGACGGCGTACGGATTTTCCGACGAACCTGACATCGGGGATGAACGAGTGCTCAGATTGGCCTGACGACGTGAGAGAACCTAAATGACGTAATGTCTTGCCTAAATGACGTCAATTCTTCGTCCTCCACAGTGACGAAAAGACTGTTGGTATAGAGGGCGCTACACAAACAAATTTGTTGTGAGATAATGAAAAACTCAGTGTCAAATTCGAAAGAGCATGCAATTTTAATGACAGAATTAACTTTATTTGATCAAAATCGGATTGAAAAAAAATATATATATATAATAATAGACTTTTATATAGCGCAAATTGCAAAGAACCTCTAAGCGCTTAAATAATTATTAAATGGCTGAAATATCCATAAACATAACCATTTGTAATAAATACGGGGCCCCACAATTATTCGATACTTTTGAACCAGCCCTTACAAATTTGTTAGAAATGTTTCCTCTTTTTAAAAATTAACAAACGAGGTTTTTAAATAGCTGTTGATTATCTCTCTGTCTAATCAACAAGCTTATTCACATACTGGATTAGACAAGCTGGTCTCAACTACAAACATGAAGCTTTAACCCGATCCACTCACGATAGAATCACAGATCGACGCATAGAAAATACAAAAATATTTATTTCATTGAAGCTTCAATACCCACGCCTCGACATTAACATCAAGGAGAGAAATCATGCATACTTCACAGTCCTACTTTTGCTTGCAGGAGACACGGAACTGAACCCGGGCCCTCGTCCAGTCAAGTACCCCTGTTTGATCTGCAAGAAACCAGCAAAAGGGGACCAACAGTGCCTACAGTGTGATACATGCGATGGTTGGTATCACACAGATTGTATGAACATACCCAAGCAGATTTATGATACTTATGCAAATACTAGCATGACATGGATATGCTGTCAGTGTGGATTACCAAATGTAAGTTCATCTCTGTTCAACAGTGTCACTTCAACCGCCAACCAATTTAGCAGCCTGAGTGACACATTGGGAGATACTCCAAACAACTTTATGGATGATACATCCCTCCCTGAGCCTGATGGAAACAACATTCACATAGGCTCACCATCCGCCACTTCATCACCTAGAAGGAAACTGGGCGCCCAACGTGCATCTACTCAACAACGACAACGCACCAAGAACCGGAAATGCCTACTGATAAACTGTGATGGCATTTGTAACAAACTTCCACACTTGGAAGTGATGATTGAAAGCCACAAAACAGATGTTATAATAGGTACTGAATCCCACCTGAAACCTGACATCATGACTGCTGAGATCACTCCACGTGGATTCACAACATTTAGGAAGGATAGAATACATGCCAGAAAGGGAGGAGTGTTTATCATGATCAAAGATGACCTCGTTGCAACGAAATGTAACCTCGTTGAAGGTGAAGCAGAAGTCTTATACATAGAACTGAATATCCAAGGATTCAAACGGCTAGTTATAGGCTCGTTCTATCGACCACCAAAGTCTGACACTACAAATCTTCAGGAACTTGCAAGGTCACTAGCTAACATGTATGCTAGATTCAAAGAGACCGTTACTATTTTGGGGGGCGACTTCAATCTGGCAGACATTGATAGGACTAACAGAGTGGTAAAACCATACGCTACAGAAGCAACACAATGCGCCCTGCTACTAGATATCTGCAATGACTTCTTCCTTGATCAACTGGTTTCTGAGCCGACTAGAATATCTGGAAATACAAAGAACATCTTAGACTTGGTTCTAACAAGTCACACTGGTCACATCATCAACTGTGAAATCACAGCAGGCATTAGCGACCATGATGCAGTTACTTTCCTGCTCAACTCTACGCCAAAGCGGACAAAGAAGATGCCAAGGAAAATCTACCTCTTCAGTAAACTAATATCCCAAATCTGCAGTCTGCAATTATCGATACATGGCAGCAGGACTTTCTTAGCAGCAATCCCGGTTCTAGATCAGTACAGGAAAACTGGGACATCTTCAAATCTAAGATCACATTCTTCATGGAAAATCATATTCCATCAAAGATGTGAAAACCCAATAACTCAAGTCCATGGATTACCAATCAGATAAGGAAGAAGATTAAAAGGAAACAAAAACTCTACAATAAGGTCATGCAATCGGGACATTGGGGACCATTCTGGGACTATCAAAAATCACTGCGGAAGGAAATAAGACACAACTACTGGTCATACCAAAGCAACATGTTTACTGGTTCAGACAAAGCCGACAAAGCCTTCTGGAAGTTCATAAGATAAAAAAAAGCAAGATCCAGCGGGCATTTCTCCACTCAAGCATGATGATAAAGTAGTCTTTGACGCCACAAGAAAGGCGACGGTATTTAGTCAACAATTCCAGTCGGTGTTCACAGCTGAAGATACAACAGTTCTACCCAATCTTGGAGAATCCAACGTCCCTACGATGGAGAACATTTCTATCACACCAAATGGAGTCCAGAAGCTTTTAGAGGCCATCAATACTGATAAAGCTACTGATCCAGATGGAATCCCAGGCCAATTTCTGAAGAGTTTCGCCAAGGATCTAGCACCAGTTTTGTGTTTCATCTTCCAGCAGTCACTGAACACTGGACAGGTACCACCCCTTCAAACTATCGTCCAGTTTCCGTAACATCGATATGCAGTAAGTTGATAGAACATATCATCTTCAGTCAGATAATGCACCACTACGATACCAACAACGTAATACACGACTCTCAACATGGTTTCCGAGCAGGCCGCTCATGTGAGACCCAGTTAATTAAGACAGCCGAAGATCTGGCACGTTCACTGGACCAAAAAGACCAGGTTGATGCGATTGCTCTGGATTTTTCAAAAGCTTTCGACCGTGTCCCCCATGAGCGCCTCTTACTCAAACTCAGACACTACGGCATCCGAGGCGAACTGCAGCAATGGATCAGATCATTCCTAACAGACCGATCCCAGCGCGTGGTTGTAGATGGACAAGCATCTGACACGATCCATGTGTCATCTGGTGTTCCCCAAGGAACGGTACTGGGCCCCCTCTTGTTCATCACATTCATAAATGACATCTCATGACGTCTCATATACAATCCTATTCATGACATCTCGTACCACCATGCGCTTCAGCGGGACCTTGACCGCCTTCATCAATGGTATATTACCGACAGATGAAATTCAACACAGAGAAATGTCATCTTCTACGGTTCTCACTCCGCCGAAACAACATGAAGGCAATTACCTACTGGGCAATACTCAACTTACAACAGTTCAAAACTACAAATACCTGGGTCTTACCTTTTCTCACAACCAATCCTGGCAAAAACACATTGATGGAATTGCATCGAAATCCAACCAAATGCTCGGGCTTATCAATAGGAATCTACGACGCTCTTCCCAGAAGATCCGACAACAATCCTTCTTCTCCCTAGTCAGACCTCGCTTGGAATATTGTGCAACAGTCTTGAATCCATCTACAAAGAAGAGCATCTCAAAGATTGAAGCTGTACAGAGGCGAGCAGCAAGATTCGTTCTTCAACAATTCCGCCGTTCTGAGAGTGTGTCTGTTATGATTCAACAACTTCAATGGAGTACACTGGAAAGACGCAGACACATCTCCTGCCTTAAAGTCATGCCTGTAAAGTGTCTAACTCCACGAAAATTACTTGGAGCTTCCTTGTTTCTCTTCTACCGTGTTGTTTAGCTTATGGTAAAAGAAGAATAAAATAGGGTTTGGTTTTTTTCAAATGTCCCTTTAGTATGAAGATAATTATCATTGAAATCTTTTATTGAAAAACGTTGATCAACGCTTTTGATAAAAAGTACAATTGTCCTAGCTTAGCACGTCCGGATGCAGCACGCGTGGGAAACATTCCGGAGATTGAACTTTGAGCCGAGCGAGCACAAATTACATGAATTCTGTACTACGTCTGTAAACATACACGGGTGCGAATATCTCAAACGGATGATTATTACTGCGACAAATGTATGGCAGACCATCAGTATTCGGTTTTTTTTTTTCACTAGGTAAACAGTGTTCGTTTTCTTTAAAACTTTCACAAATCTTTCAATTGTATTTTACAATGATATTGATATAGGATTGAAGTCTCAAATTTCATTTTGTGCAATATTTGACACTTTACAGGTATCACTTTAACTTCCACTACAAAATTCAGAATGGCATGGTAGCAATTACACCTAACCAACTACTCACACCAATGGCCCCAAACATCACCAGACAATACTGCCGTCCCATGACAAAAGGAAGCAACTCTGAATTTATCAAAATAGACTTTTTTCTTGATTTGGGGTATTTTTTGTATGCTCTACCCTCCCTTGCCATAAGTATTGCAACATGGTGAAATTCGTTATATTTTTGGTAAATTACTTATCTATGTTGTAGTGGTGTTTTGTTCTAAATAATTGAACAGTGGCCGACATTTCGGTATAAATGGAAGGTGCACATTGTTCACTTTCTCATTCAAGGCCACTGAGTCCCTCATGCACAAACCATGGTTAAGACATCCGGGTGATCTAACGTGCAACGCCGACAAATCGTCGCCCTGAGGGAGGAGGGGGTTTCGGTGGCTCAGATTGCTGAACACTTTCAGGTATGCCGTCAAACGGTGTACAGAGTGTGTACACGGCATAGGGAAACGGACAACGTTGACTAGAGACCAAGATCTGCCAGAGGTAGAAAGACCACACGTCTGGAAGATTGGTACCTTCTGCGTCAGGCTCGTACGACCCGATTCGAATCTGCAAAAACTTTGGCAGCTCACTGGAGCTACAGAGTTGATCGGCGAATCTCAAAGAGGACGACACAAAGACGTCTATACTTCCACAATCTTCATGCCCGCATTTCCAGGAGGAAGGTTCTCATATCTCGTGTCAATCGCCAGAGACGCATCAGGTGGTCCTCCAGAGTGAGGGATTGGACGGTGTAGGACAATTGGAGTTACTTCCGGTCTTTTCCGACGAGAGTAGGTTTTGCATTTCTTCAAACGACGGAAGAGTAAGAGTCTGGCGTGAACCCGACACCTCATACGACCCAAGGAACCTGATCTACACTCAAAGGAATGCAGTTTCAGTCATGGTTTGGGGGTGTGTCGGCATCTATGGAGTCGGCGATCTTGTTGTCGTGTACGGGAACATGGATAACGCAAAAATATCGGGAGATTCTGGACTCTCACGTGTTTCCATCAATTGGTAACATCTTTGGCGACGCGCAACACCCGTTCATTTTCTAGGATGACAACGCACCGGCGCACAGGGCTGCCCAGATGGACCAATGGTATGATGAAAATGGCGTCAACAGGGTGCAGTGGCCAGAACAATCACCAGATGCTAACCCGATAGAGAATCTGTGAGATGTCATCAAGAGAGCCCTCACCACGGACGGAGCAACCACCAGGGAGGGTTTGGTCGGCTCTATCTTCAGGGTCTGGGACAGCATCACCCAAGAAAGACTGCATGGTCTATACGGGACTCTACCAAGGAGGATGCGCGCCATTATCAGAATGCGCGGGTACCCAACAAAATACTAGAACTGCATGAACTTTACATGATAAATGACTCTTGACATGTTACTGAAATGTGCCTGATAATAAGAACTTAAATCATTTACTACAAATTAATCAAAACAGCACTTAGTTTCATGTCATACATTGCCTCCTGTGTAATGCATGTGTCTATGTTACAAAACTTTTGGCACGGGAGGGTACATGATGGTGAATAAATTGAGGTCACATGACCCCTAATTTCCGAAATATAGATATATCAAAAGGAAGCAACTCTAAAGATTTCCTCATAAAACACTGACAAAAGGAAGCAACTCAATCAGCCAATCACCTATCAGCCAATCAGAGCGCGCCTAAGTGCAGCTCACTTTTCTCCTTGAATGTCTGTCAACCACTGCACCAGAATTGATACAGAAAATGCTGAAATTCGCTGATCTGTTTGCACATCTGAAGGAAACGTTAGTGTATTTTGACTGAAGTATATATATACATTTAAAACCCATTTCATTTATCAATCAAAATGCTGACTGTGAATAAAAAATATAACGTTTTCTTTCTTTTTTCACAGCACAAGTTCTGATGCTATGTGTTTATTATTGTCCCACATGTAGACTGTTGTGTGGGGAATTTTGCAGAAAATGATTAACTTGATGAAATGTTGTTTTACCTGGCTTTGCCAATGACTCACACACAAACACAAACACACACACACATGCACAACCACACACGTACACACACATACAAACACACGCATGCAAACACACACACACACACACACACACACACACACACACACACAATATACGCACACATACAGACATACGCGCAAACAAACACACACACGCACAAACACACATACACACACACCCACAAGCAAACACACAGACACACCTACATACACACGCACTCACACACAGAAACACGCACACGGCACAGCCACACACACACACACGCACACACACTTACAAATGCACATAACACACACGCGCACACACACACACGTACGCACACAACACACGCGCACACACACACACACGCAAACACACACAAATATATGCACACAGACATACATACGTGCAAACATACGCATAATACACACGCATACACACACAAACACGCACATATACACATACATGAGTAGATACACACTAACACATACACACACTGACACATACTCACATGCACTCACACACACGCATACATACACATATATTTGCACATAAATATACACACAGACGTATATACACACATACACATGGATACACACACAAACACACACACGCACGTACTCACACAATACTGACTTCTTAGATTATCAAGAGTTGCTTCCTTTTGTCATTGGATGACGCGTGCAAATATTCAAGATATACTGTGACAAAAGGAAGTATGCTGCTTAATTTGCATAAAACAATGATTTTACAAATCAAAACATATAAACCCGAAATGCCTTCTCTGAGTACATTATAAAACATGTCATACCTGGGAATAAGGATTTTATGTTTGAGAGGTCAGAAAGAAAAACATATTTTCTTCATTTACTAAGAAACTCATTCCACAGAGTTGCTTCCTTTTGTCATGGGACGGCAGAATACCACCCAAATAAGTTCAAGCATATACCTACTCGAACTCAGCTTTACCAGAACTCCTACTTCCCACGAACTGTCACAACATGGAATGCGCTCCCCAATAATATATTGGCTTCTACATCACTAGGAGCCTTTGCGGGAGCAGTTGCCTCAATCGGCAATTAATGGGACACCTCACCGGTTCCCCTCGACTCTACGTCCTGAATGATGGACCCTGTCGAGTACCCAAGTAGAAGTAGAAGTATAATTAATCACGAATACAACAAGACATCACATGCACAATATTTTAATTAAAACGGTTAAAACTGATGAGTGTTTTCGATTACCCTCTTGAGTTTTAACGGCTCTTTTTTTTAATTATGAAAACAGGCTCTTTACTTGGTCATTTGTAATTTGTTATTCTTTTTGAGCATGGTGGAGTTATAACTATCATTTGAATGCAATGGTGCAGGTTTTAGTTACAAAAATTAAGTTTGACCAAAACTGTACTCTCTTTACCAAAACAGAACTATCCCTTTCAGCAAACGCATGCTTATTTGATTACCTTTCATTTGCACGCATGTACTACTATGGTTAAATTCAAATGCACCGTGTGTGTGCTCGATTGATAGGCACAATAGTTATTCGTTGGTCAATCTTCGACTGCCGGTATGTATGTGGGGCGGCTCTTAATCCATAAACGATGTCGAAATGAAAATAATAAGAACTGAAACAAACACAGTTATAATCTATATTCATTTAAAATAAACGTATACACACATCCAGACATTAAACTGATCCATGTAAAGTGTCTAACTCCACGAAAATTACTTGGCGCTGCCTCAGTTCTCTTCTGCCGTTTTGTTTAGCTTATGGTAAGAGAAGAATAAAATAGGGTTAGATTTTTCAAATGTCCCTTAAGTATGAAGATAATTATCCAAAAGCGTTAGCTAACGCTTTTGGTAAAACGTACAATTGCCGTAGTTGAACACGCCCGGCCGCGGCCGGCGGCGCGCCACACGATCACGGACTCTGGCCTGCGGAGTAGCCGAAACCATCGGCAGCACGACGAGTCGTTGAGCTGAGCGCGCGCAAATTCTGTACCGTATGTATACACAGGCGCGGATATCGTCAAACGGACGATTGTTACTGCAACAAATCTAAGGCAGGCCATCAATATTCGGTGATAAAATAATTATGAACTCAATATTCGTTTTTTCACTAGGTAAACAGTGGACGTTTTCTTCCAAACTTTCACAAATCTTCTAATTGTATTCTACAATGATATTGATATAAGATTGAAGTCTCAAATGTCATTTTGTACAATATCTGACACTTTACATGGATCTCTTTAACATTCTGACTAAGATTCAGGTTTATATGGGGACATTTAAGAAATAACATGCATACACTCAAATGCGTCATGGAAAATACCTAGCATAAAATATATAGGCGGAGACAATTATTAACCCTCTCCTAATTGTTACCCCTAATTTGACAGAACGTGTTTCTTTTAATCACCGACCATGTCAAGAAATATATTTTTTACAAATATGGGATTATACAAATTTGACCAACAAACCGACTATTAATCATGTTAATTGATATAAGATTTGCTTGATCTAACGGCGGCGCATAATTTGTTTGGTATGTTTTCTCATTTTATCATGTTATGGTTTATATTCCACCACATAGACCATCTTTATGACAAATTCAACCATTATTGACCTGTTTGTTTGGCCAAAAGAGTTAATTTCCGTAAAATAACTGTCCTAATACTAAGCTATGGCTTTACTATTTCCTTGTCTTTACATGAAAGTCTTTTGGAAATGCGATACAAATTTGTGTTCAGGCACGCTGTATTCCCTAATTAATTTCATGAATGTGAATTTAACATGCGTATTTTGTCTGTAGTACTGAGTAATTGCATACAATAGTAAAACAATATTTGACTGAAAAATGTAGATTTTAAACCTGCCCCATTGATGTAAATAGGCTAATCTAGTTAAACTAAACTGATTGGGTCAGTTGGTGGCCCATATCAGTTTATGTTCATGTTCAGCAATATACTCATAATATCCTAAATAATGAATGCCAGCTTACAGTGAAAGGCATACCATATGGAAATTGTTTTCGCAAATACAACTTTATAAGTTTGTAATGCCATAGATGAAAGAATGGTTCGAACAAAATCTACTTGCTTTACTCAGCGTTCCTTTTACATTTTGTTTTTCTTATAAAGGTCGATCTAAAATGACTCCGGAAGACCTGGAAGACTACCGTGCGCGATTGAAATCACACTACATTGCTGAGTACAATACAATTACAACATCTCCCTTGGATCCAGATTCAAGAATAAAGCGGGAACAGATCTACGTAGACCTCGAGCTGCTGAAAGAAGAAGGAAGCCAGACGAAGCCAATTCAATACGAGGGTATCTTTAAGCTTTTGTTGTCGGGCGGAAGAAAAAACAAAATTGCATTTTTGGGGGAGGCAGGTGTTGGCAAGACAATTCTCCTGGAGAAAATAGCATATGATTGGGCCACCGGACAATGCCTACAGGAGATAGATCTCCTCTTTCTCGTTACATTGAGAGATGGACACGAGGTTCGCTGCTTTGGCGACATACCATTTGACTTTGTATATGGGCTCGATGGTTTTGACATTCCGGGTGAATTTATTGACGATTATATCAGAACAAATCCAGGCAAAGCAGTGATGTTATTCGACGGATTAGACGAATATCAAGGAGATATCACACAAAAGGAGTCCGGTAAAGTTTTGGTGGAGATTATGAGGGGCGAGAAAATGAAGAACACGCCTCTCATCGTCACTACTCGACCATGGTGTGCCGGCAAAATCACCAGTGATGACAAGGTCAGCAGACAGTACACACGCGTTTGGGTCAAAGGCTTAAATAAGGGCGATATAGCCATCTACGTTAGACAGTTCTTCAATGACGATGCAGCTTCTGCGGAGAGTCTTCTTGAACTTATAGAGAACAACGTGCTACTCAGAACTCAACTCGCTCATATCCCTATCTTCTGCGCCATGCTCTGCCACGTTTGGAAACATGTGTCGAGACGAGATGCAATGAGTATGCTTCAAACGTTTCCCCAATGTTTTGAGGAAATGATTCAATCTATCATTGAGCACTATCACAGCAAATCCATAGAAGCTGGTGTTGAAGAAGACCTGAGGGAATGTATAGCTAGATGTAATGAGGTCTTTAAACAGATAGGCAAATTAGCTTGCGAAGGATTGCTTTCTGCAGATTTGCTATTCCGGGAAAAGGAATTTGATGGGTGCTCTGATGCCGTCAATGCTGCTTGTGAGATCGGAGTCATGTCGATGAAGAAGAGACTAGCATCAAAGGTTGAGAGAAAGGCAGGGAAAAGGCACGTGACAGAGGCACAGTTCCCTCACAAGTTGATGCAAGAATATATAGCCGGTTACTACCTGACTTCTCTCTACCAAACAGACCCTGTCAAGTTTCAGCAGATTTTGGAGCGCGTTTTCGCTGACTACATGGATTTTGAGTACCTTCTGTCCTTTGCGGCAGCACATGGGGGAGCAGCTGGGCGCGCTGTAATGGAAACTCTCTGCACGAATGTGAGGGATATAGACTTCATCATGAGAGTGGCATATGGCTGTCACAACGAGGCAGCCATCGCCCCTGCAGTGGAACTCCTGCGACATTCAAGTGCCTTGGGTATTCATGATACATCCTACATTCATTGTCGTTATATACTGGCTGTGAGCATTACAGGGGTAAGTCGAAATAATAAATTCATGTTGTTGCTGTTGTTGTTGTATCATAAGTCGGGGCGCATCTACGTCGTGGATGCTGGCACGGGGTATAGGTAGGGTAGGGGGATAAGGACCCCCAAATGATTCACATGACCCCCACCCCCCCCCCCCCCCCCCCTCCCCATCAGTCTGACCACACTTCGTCATCGGCATTCATTACATTAAATCGTGTATTTTAGCTTCACAAATAATACTTGACTGTAGTCACTTTTAGCCACTTTTACATTAGTGAAGCAATATTCCGAAAACAGTTTAGATCAAGATGACGAATTGTGCAAACATGCAAACTATTTTGAATTCTCTCAAAGAAGTCTATGAGCATTTTTTGTATTTTTCTAAAAAGTCAAGTTATCGTCCAGCCAAACGATATATAAATAAAACAATTTGAAATAAAATGTTACAACTATGAAAGGATTTGAAAGGGAATGATTCTCATTTTACATGTTTTAATCAATGAACTTTCAAATTGAATGAAAACCAACCAATTTCGTGTCAAGGTGCATTTCGGGAAATACCAATACTCAAGTGTACCTTTAAAGAGATAGTTGAGTTCTGATAAAGAGAGTATAGTTTTGGTAAAACTGAATTTTAGTAACCAGAACCATTATATAACAAACTAATATTTATAACTGTACCATGCTCAAAATGAATACAAAAATACAAATGAATAAGTAAAAAGCCTGTTATCATTCAATAACCCAGCTAGCCACCCGACGTTCGGCCGATGTCGGAATTTGGTTGCCGGATGTCGGCATATCGCCGTTGGCTCGAGGTTAAAATGTCCGCCAGCCCAACATCGTCACGACGTCATTTTTGTGATATATTGGCATAACGTCATTTTCCGACAATGGCCCAACATCATCTCATGACATGATGTTGGGCCATTGTCGGAAAATGACCTTATGCCAATATATCACAAAAATGACGTCGTGACGATGTTGGGCTGGCGGACATTTTAACCTCGAGCCAACGGCGATATGCCGACATCCGGCAACCAAATTCCGACATCGGCCCAACGTCAGGTGGCTAGCTGGGAAGTGCCTTTAAAACTCACAAACTCATGAGGGTGCTTTTTAAACACTCATCGGTTTTGACCATCTTAAATTAATTATTGTGCACGTGATGTTTTGTTGAAATAATGATGAAATAGAGAGATAATCAACAACTATTTAAAAACCTCTTTTGTACATTTTGGAAAAAAGGAAGCATTTTTGAAATTTTGTAATTGCTGGTTCAAAATTACCGAATAATTGTCCCACAATTATTACAAAAGGATATGTTTATGGATATTTAAGCCATTTCTGAACCGAATTTGATCAAATAAAGTTTATTCTGTCATTACAATTGTATGTTCTTTCGAATTTGACTCCCGGTTTTTCATTATATCACAAAGAATTATTTTGTGTAGCCCCCTCTATACCAAAACTCAACTATCCCTTTAACATATTGTATTGTTTCATTTTGCACTATATTTGTTTAGTTTTATATAGTAGATGAACCAGGTTATAAATGCGTTCACCATTGTTATTGTATGTAATTTTATTTGACATAGATTGAGGAATACACCAGTTCCTGGACAGGAATAGTCAGTGACGAACATGTCCTATCTTATCGTGCTGGAATCGCCCTTGTCTCACTTCCCAAGCTTTCGAAGCTGACTATGGATCGACTGTCGAATTTAGATGATGCGTTCTTTGCAGGATTGGCGGCAGTAGCATCACAATCACAGGTAATTTATGATAAATAATGTTCGGTGTACAGTTTGATCATAATAATAATAAGAGGAAAAAGATATTTCATTGGCTCGAAAAGAAACAGGCAGACATAATCCTTTTTACAGGAAACATTTATCTCAATGGATATTGTCAATAGCCGGGCTGATCTGATTCGGAAGGGGAACCTTTTTTCTCGCAAATTTTGAAAATCGAACCTACCGTTACGAAGTCACGTGACCTTTTGTCTATGCATGTCAGCCCGAAATCGCTCGATTTCGTGAGTTGTGTACAAAACATATGGAAATATCAGATTTTGTAAAAGGAGGTATATCTTTGGTTATTTGGTCTTGTTTACATTTTATATGTTTGTTTTGGGGTTAAAAATAGTTGAATTATAGTTGAAATAAAATAAACAACAAAAACAATAAAATACATTAGTAAAACAAAACAAAGAAATACATAAGAAATTATAAAAACAATAGAAAACATAAGGGAGAACCTGGCTCTTCCAAACATCTTTGTCGTATTATTATTCCAAATGCTCTAAAGAATATATGTAGTGAAAACCAGAGTTTAATTATAGAGAAAAGATGATTTATGGGTAAAAATATGAATTGTATGACCTTATTTGCATAAATTACCATAAATATGCAAATGAATGAATTTTTCAAAACATTTAAATTACTATTGTATTCTATACACGTCACTTATCATGCGTGCAAATTTTCACGGCGATCGGCCGCTCCGCGGCCGAGATCTTAAGGGGGGGGGGGGGGGGGGGGCATAATGCCCCCCCAGGCGTAGGAAGACCTCAAATAGCCCGGCCTTTTTAGGGTTAAAAGTAGAGGGTAATGAAAGTATTCTTGCTTATGTGTATGTTCGAACAGCTCAAAAATCAGCTGAACAAAGGCAATTGTTATAGTACTTGATTACCTCACTTAATTTGGTTAGCAGTGTAAGAACTAGTCCAGTGGTTACGGGGGTGATTTGAATATTATTCTAAATAAGGAATTGGATAGACAATGTGGAAATCATCATTCCTCAATTCCCACTCGCGACCTGCAGAAAGTTCGATCAGTGGTTGTTCGCACATGCGTGCAACGTATTCGTGAATTCGCTTATTAACAGAGATCCAAAAAGCCAAGACACGCGCTTTCACGGGAACGTGGGAACATCACTCAGCTGAGGTATGATAGAGGTCAGATGTATGTTTAAACGTCTTTGAGTCTTTAATTGATATTAATGAGTAAAGGAGTGAGTTCCAGTCACGTGCCGTGTTTGGGGGAAATGTCTTCTGGTAGCAGTTAGTTCTTAGACATGGTACACTAAGTGAGAGTGGGTTGTGGACTGTTCTTTCTTAAAGGCATATATGCGTGGGTTATTAGACGCGTGGATCCATCTTGCGCACTTTTACGCACGGTACGTAATCCCCATTGGCTCAGTTATAAGTAGCGAACGCAAACTGTCCCGCTTCCGAATACCCGAGTCAAAAATGCATTAAAAATAGTCGCGTTCGGAATGTTTGTACTAGTCGAATGGAGATACATCAGAGATGTTTACGAGCGAAAATATCACGTAACACGCTTAACCGCAACCGACTTCAAAGTGCCGCCGTTTGATGCCTAGGTGATAGCGTGAGAAATTTGTTTGCTGCATGCAATTTCATAAGAAGGCCTTTGTTCAGATATTTCGAAGCACCTCTCTTCGATCGATCCAACACATATCGTGAGTTTACCTCGAGAGATTACGGTGGAGTCGAGTTGGAATTTGCTGACTACCCTTTATAACTCACGCATACATGCCTTTAATGTAGCGTTTTGGTCTCGTTTATTGAAAAAGAGATTTCCCTCAACCAGTGTTTAGAAGGTCTAATCAAAACTATCACAAATTGCTAATAACATGTTTTATTTGTTTTCGCATTTAAACCCTTCATGGCTTCATTAATACAATTATTTATTTATTTGATTATTTACTGATTGATTGATTAATTTATATTGAGGGTTGGGAAAAGAAGAGACCGTGAGGACCATGTTATTTAACCAACATTATAACAGTCACATATAATTCGGCGTAAACTTACATAATAATATTATTTAATAACAATTTAGGCTTAACACTTTCTTACACGCCCATTCAGTAGATTGTCAACCTATCTGTCAGGAAGTGACATTTTAAAATCTGACTTTTTTTTCCCACATACACTTTTTCCTCTGATGTCTTTTCCACTGGAATTATTTTCCTCTCACATTCGTTTCTCTGACATTTGTTTCCACTGACATTTTTACATCTGACATGTTTACCTCTGACAATGTTTCCGCCGACATTTGTCAATTGCAATTTTTACACGGAGCCCAGTCATCAAATCCAAACGTTCGCATTTCACTTTTTTGACCGATATGACCTCCATGAATGTCAGCGATAGCTCTTAAAATTCCAGGTAGGAATTCCTCTTCAAAAAACTTCAATCCTGCTTAACAAGTTTTCCATACACCTATACCCTAAAAAAAGTTCTTACTTGGATGGATGCGGTGATACATTAAAATCGTGAAAAGTTGACAAGTTGAATTGTGGTCTATATACTTAAATAATAATGTCACACCTATTCACTTTTCTAGCTAGAGATAATGGAGGTTGACACATGTACACTGGGTCCAGCAGCATCTGAACATTTTGGAGGGATCATCTCATCCATGCCGAACATGCAGTCACTTACGATGACAAACGTGACGCTACATGAATCTTTCTACAAGGCAGTGCGATCATCAGAGGTAAATTAAGATGATGCATTATTTCATATTATACCTACAGGTTATACATATGTTTTACTTTAAAGAAAGGAATTATCTACGATTTATGTTAGAGAAGCACAGTTAAGCTTGTGCTTAGTCAGAGTTATCATTCATAATAACCGTTTAAAGAGTTCAGTTGTGGTATAGAGGGCGCTGCACGAAATAACTTTTTGTCAGAAAACTGAGTGTAACATTTGAAAGAGAATACAATTTTAATGAGAGAATTAACTTCATTCAATCAAGATCGGTTAAGAAACGGCTAATATATCAATAATCATATACGATCAGATTAAACATGGGGCCCATATTTATTTGATGATTTAAAGGGGAATTCCACCCCAGAAATGTGATGTTTGCTATAAAATGAAGTGAATATGAAGAATCATGATCGAAAATCTGAGCCAAAACGGTAGAGCAATAAAAAAGTTATGACAGGATGAACTTTGCTCCGAATTTTAGGATCGTTCGCAATTGCTATCGATCGTGACGTCACTTGCGAGCTGCAGCCATTTTGACTTCTACATGGAAATTTTTAAAAATTTAAATTTTCTTAATAACAAAGCAAATTTATGAGCTTACAAATTCCAAAGAGGTTGGCCCATCGATATTCTTCTATGAATTCGTGAAAACAAGCAGAGAAAAATTAATTTTTAGCAACGAAAATGAGAAATAAGTGTATTTTCATGTACTAAAGCCATGGCGAGTTGCTCGTCAATGATGTTGCATATGGCGGCAATTTTTAAACGATCGCTCATTACTACATGATGTTCAAATAGGTATGACTCCCGTGTTTCTTGTCCGATTTTGATCAATTTTTCACCAATTATGCCTCTTATTCTGCTTATTCAAATAACGAATGGTTTTATCAGGCCCGGAATACCCCTTTAAATGCTTACATTTTTCAACAATGTTCAAGAGGTTTTTAAATGGTTGTTGATGATCTCTCTATTTGATAATTATTTCAACAAAACATCACATGTATACTTTTGTATGAAAAATTGTTACAACCAATCCTTTTTTGGAGAGCGCCGTCTTGTGTTTTAATGGCTCTTTTTGAATGATAACAGGCTTTTTACTTAGTCGTTTGTTATTGTATATACATTTCGAGCATGGTGGAGCTATAACTATTAGTTTGTAATGTTATTGTGCTGGTTTTGGTTACTAAAGCTCAACCTTACCAAACTGTACTATCCCTTTAAAGATATGCTTACCAAGAAAGTAACTGACGTTTTGCATGATTGTCCACTGGGTGTTGTGTGAAAATGTCAGATCAAATTGACGTTATATGGCCAAGTAATGAGCACAAATGCAAAGTTATATTCACTAAATAATTGCACTCACTTTGTATACGGTTTCGACGATCCAGTGGTTAATTTAACATCTGAACAATCGCAAATCTGTTTTAACGAAAGGGGAATTTGAAAAACCATAAACTGTCTCATAAGTTTATTGTTAATACGAATACAACAAGCTAAAAGGGAACCGCTAGAATTCCAATTGGATCTTGAGGATTTGAACAATGTTACTTTAAGTTCCTTTAAGATTCCGTTACTAGATGAAGGTATGAAAGTAATGTGTAAAATCTCACGTTAATTGAATTTGGTTTGGCTGAGATATGAGCAAAAATGCAAAGTGATATTAACTTATTCTTTGCACTTACTTTGTAGACGGCATGACATCTGAACACTTCAATCGTTAATTCTTTTGAACAAAATGGAAATTTGACAAACCGAAACCTGTCCAAGTGCTATTATTGTTAATATGGATATGATAAGGTATGGGAGATCCACTTGAGTTCCAAGTAAGTTTTGATGATTTGGACATTGTTACAAGTCCTTTTAAGAACTTTTCAACATTACAAATCAGCAACAGCCAACATTCTCGTGAACAGACTAATGAGAGCATACAGGACAGATTACCAGAAGTCCGTAGTGCAATGCATTGGATAGATCGGGATCAGAATGACAAGTTCACAGCGGTAGACAAAATTTAAACTTGCACGACTACTTTATAATCCAGACAGCATCGGCGCATCAAGGTTTGAAAATCGAAAAATCTACGTCTTATTGCTAGGTGATATATACTAGAACCAAAATGGCATACTGGAAGAAACAAAACATATCAATTTGAACCAGTAATTCATTGTCTGTATTACTTGCCTGGTGTTTACCATAGGTATTACTTATAAAATATTCAACACCAGTGGCTTCTTTCCAATAAATTAACATGACGGGTTGTTTGTTTTATATGTGTCAAATTATTCACTTATTTGCCTCTACCACACAAAATTATAATTTTAGAGACGCACCTCGAAACACGACTTTAAATTCAATCTCTTTAAAGTGAATGACCTGTGTTTTTTCTTGACAGGATTGCTTGCCTCATATCACGAGGGGTGGATTTAAGTTCAATGGGGAAATCTACTTCCAGATAGAGGCATTCCTACACGCAGTCAAAGCCGTTGTAAAAGGTATTTTGTTTAAAGGGTGACTAAATTACAAACGCATGTTGACTTTTGTTGATCTGTTATTATACATGTTATAATGAATACATCACATATCTGTTGACTATTTGATGTACATTTTTGTCATATTTTTTCTATTATTTTTTCTATTACTTTTATTCTACCTGCTAAGCTTCACCCCTAAAAAAAAAACCTCCAGAAGCAATTGACTTTTGTGACATCATAATACCATTCAAACATTAGTCAGCTAGATGAACAAAAGACATTGGTATGTCACTTCTTATCAACTGACCACCTGTTCACAATAGCATTGCATGTTTTATACAAAGCCCACTCACCATGAAAATGACAACATCCAATGCTAATGCAATAAGGTACTCAGTGGGTGAGAACATATTTTTTGTTCATGTTGATCTAGCTGAATGATGGTTAAGTGGTATTATGATGTCACAAAAGTCAATGGTGGAGGATTTTTTTAGGGGTGGATCTTAGCAGGTAGAAAAAAAATAAGAGAAAAAATAATATTAAAAATATGACAAAAATGTACATCAAATAGTCAAAAGATATGTGATGTATTCATTATAACAGATCAACAAGAGTCAACGTGCAGTTGTAATTTAGTCACCCTTTAATGTGCCTCGAATACATGATATATAATTTGATTATTTCCTTCGCCTTTAATAAACACCCAGCTTTTGTCAAATATGCTAAAAGTATAGTGTGGTTTTCCCCGCCAAACTCGTCAAAACAGCAGCTAAACTGACGATTCGATCATTTAAATTAGCACGAAATCGATTAAAAATTCGTATAATTATTTGATCAACTGAAATGGTCATTCAATTTAACTTTTAAAGCGCGCGATCGGAAATTCCGGCCAAAATAAAATTTAAAATGAGACTCCAATTAATAACCCGCTTAAAGAGCATTGTGGACGTGGTTTGGCAAGATTGGTAGAGCGTGCGCTTTCCGATCGTGAGATCCCGAGTTCGAACCCTGTGTAGGCCCACCGTGTGTGTCCTTTAACAAGACAATTATTCCACAGTTAATGCTCTCTACCCAGGTGTATAAATGGGTACCATGAATCGGTGTCAATTAGTCTTAGCGCCATCAGCAGTGACTAGTATGCTCCCCGGGAGTTGAGAAAGTACGCACTATCATTGTGTGGGTTTGAAATGTACCTGATGACCATGGGTAATACAAATTAAGTAATTATTTAAACGCAGTATAGAGTACCATATTTATAGTAGCTGCGCGCTCCAATTTAGAGTGGAACATGTTGTCGGGGGCATTCGGGCATTCAAATTCGTCATTTGGTAGCAATAATTGTAAGAAGTGTGCGTTGTAATTAGCCATGGCGTACACTTATCATGTAAATCAGAAGAACAAAAACATGTAGAGGGCGGGATGTTGGAATTAGATGAATGAAACAAAACAAAGAGGTAATAATAATAATAATAGTCGTTTCTTATATAGCGCAATCTTACAATTAAGTCTCAGTGCGCATAAATGAAAGAGAGAGAGAAATAGAAGCGTATTTGAGCAAAATAAAATAATAGAAACTTACAATTCATTAACAAACAAAAAAGCCTTTAAATTGGCTCGAAATTGATGCTCTGTATCAGACTGTCTAATATGGTAAGGAAGTTTGTTCCAGAGCATAGGTGCAGCAAACTGGAAAGATCGCTGACCGTATGTCTGAGTTTTAACAGAATACTGAACTAAAAGATTCTTTGAACTTGAACGAAGGACCCTAGATGATATATACAAACTAATAAGTTCTTGAATATAATCAGGTGAATTTCCATGTATGCATTTGAACGTAATTACTAAAATCTTAAACGTAATTCGTTTATTTACAGGTAACCAATGTAAATTATACAAAACTGGACTTATGGATTCACATATTTTAGTACGTGTTATCAAGCGAGCAGCAGAATTTTGTATGTGTTGTACTTTACTTAATAACACGTCAGGTAGACCAAATAAAATGCTATTACAATTATCAATATGACTTAAAACAAAAGCATGGACAAGTCTTTCAGTGGTACATTTATCCAAATACTGTCTAATCTTTCCTAGCTTATACAAACCAAATTATGCTTTTTTACAAATATTTTATACATGATTTACTAATGACAAATTCTCATCAAATAAAATAACCTAAGTTTCTAACACACTTTGCGGGTTGCAGTGAACTCTGATTGAACACAATAGGTGGTATTATATTCTTTATTCTAAATCGAGATGACATATGAAGGAATTCAGTTTTCTCTGCATTCAGCCTTAACAAATTACTTGATGACCACAATTTGATATCCACTAAACATGACTCTAATTGAGGAATAATTAATGGTAGGTCTGAATGTTTAAGTGTATAAAGCTGGGTATCATCAGCATAAACTACATAACCAAAACCATAACTCTGCAAAATTTTCTCTAATGGGGATGAATACAAAATAAACAGTATTGGACCCATCACAGATCCTTGTGGGACTCCCTGGTATATAATACGTTGGCTTGAAACCTCATCTTTGATTACTACATGTTGATATCTATTTGTAACATAAGTATGTAGCCAATTCAATGAACTACTGTTGAATCCAAAGTTATATTGTAGTCTTTGAAGTAGTGTATCGTGGCTGATAGAGTCAAAAGCAACGGAGTAGTCCAGCAACAATAACAATGCCTCTTGTCCTTGATCGACGCTCAAAAGAAGGTCATTGTGGACTCGTAGTAGTGCAGTTTCACAGCTATGATTCTGCCGATAAGCCAATTGCATCCTTGAATGAAGATTGTTGACAAGTAACATTGCATCTGAAAAACCGCGGCCCTCTCAAGTACTTTTGCAATGAACTTAAGATTGGCCACGGGTCTATAACTTTAAAGTTCCTCAGGATTCAGCTTTGAGTTCTTCAACAATGGCCTAACATGAGCTGTCTTGAAAGCATCAGGAAAACAGCCTTTAGAGAATGAGGTGTTCACAATACGAGTAATAACTGGAGCTAGTTCTTCAACACAACTCTTCACAAGACATGTTGGAATAGGGTCAAGAGAGCATGTGGAAGACGATGAGTTCATAACCAGTTTAGTGATCTGTTCTACCGAGAGCTGCGTTGAGAAGTTATCAAAGACAGTTTCGCATTATGTGCCTTGGTCAAAGCGAGAGATCATAGTGAAGTCGGTCTGCGAGTTGGATGAAGAGAGCTAGTCGACATTGCGATCAACCTTCTCACAGAAGAAGGCAGAGAAGGCTTCAACTAATGATGTATCATCACCTCTATCTGAAGAAGGTAGGACTCTAGAAGAAGACGAAGGAATGCACAATCTGTCAACTCGTTGGAAAAGCTCGCGTTGGTTACAGTCTTTCAGCTGTGCAGAGTGATGATTCTTCTTTGCTTCACGGATCAGATGATAATAGTAGCGACACTATGATGATAATAGTATCAACATTTTGAATAATGATGACATGTGTATATAAATTGAATGAGGATTAGATATATATAAACATTTATTGAGATAAAAAAAATCAAATGTATGTGATTATATTCCTTATGAAAGTCACTGTGATTCACATGCACAATGTTTACTTATCATGCTTATTGGAAATATATGTCTTTGAATTAGCGCAGTAGTATGTGAAACTTCATTTTTTTTTTAAACGAAGGAATATTTATAAACCAACCAGTTTGAAGGCTTAATGTGCGAAACCCTAGCGAACAGCACTTAAAGGGGACCACCGGGCAAATAACAACACATTATTATATGTTTTGGTTCTGTTTTGTGATATCAAATAGATACCCAACATTTTGCAAAGGGTTGTGTAATTCATAAAAAAATCATTTAATTTCCACCACTTACGGAACCACTGCTATCTCCTGGTTCCCGGTTTGCGAGTGCGCTAATGCTATTCACGCGTACGTTTGTAGGCAATAGAATCCTGGGCGATTCGCTTGCTCCGCACGCGGTAGTCTTCGCATTTCAGACCGCATTTAGAATGGTGATGCGTTTTCCAATTAGCCTATGTATTTTTTTCTGAAAACGTATTTTTGTGAACTTGTTGATGGAATGGAATACTAAAGATGTTACCTTTCTATAAACAGAATATTAGTTTTGGGTGGTGGTACCCTTTAAAGAAAAATTCCTCTAACTTGAATGATCGAATCGTCAGTTTGGCTGCTGTTTTGACGAATTTGACTGGGAAAACCTATAATCTTATGAACAGTGCTTTGGCATATGATTCATAACTCAATCCTGCTCACAGTTTTCTAGAATAATGAAATGCCCCTTGTGCTTTAGAATGGTCAGTATGCCTATAAGACGTTTACACATATAGCAGTTTCCTTTCAAACTGAAGCTTCTATCAGAACGTTACTTCTCTTAAACTTTCAGTAAAGCAAAAAAGGTAAAACCACTGGATGGAATCCATTTCAAATAAAACCATTTTTATAGGATACCATTACGTTGCCATTTAGTTATTGAGAGTTCCCTGTGGTTATTTTTTTCAAATTCTCAGGTTCCGAGATTATTGTCTTATAATTATGACAGAAAATACAATTCAAGAGCCAATCCGAGAGGCGAAAACATTATTACTTGCACATATGATTTTAGTGGAATAACGCCGATTTGTAGAGATCGAAATAATATATTGTAGATGCAAACGTTTAATTAGTCTGGCATGTGTAGAAACATTACCACAATTATGTACGTCATGTTCACAACCCTAATAAGGAAATTCATTTTGTATCACGGTCATAATACCTTTAACTTAGTGAAGTGATACAAATTATCGATGATACACAAATTTAGAATATGATGGAAATGATGAGACCTCGAAACAACAGGGAGAAAGAAATGTCAAACCAGACCATACTCATAAACAATACGAGATTATCTAATTATGCAATTTGTCTCGTTTTCCTATCCTAAAGTTGTGCATGATTTAGTGTCATATCTTATTATTATGTTCTGTGTTGTGTTCTCAGGAGATGAGTCTCTTACTCCTCTGGAAATTCTTGCTAGAGGGCCTGAAGCGATGGAGTCCTACCAAAAGGCCATTCAAGAAGGGAAGAAATGCGTTCCTCGGACTCGGTTAATGATTGTTGGCCAAGAAAGGGTCGGAAAGACAAGCCTTACGAAGGCACTAACCGATCAAACGTGCGTATCTTTGCTGAGTTCATTACAAGTACCTTTGACATAATATGTGACCTACTTAACGGAAATGAGACATTTGGATGACGGATGACAAATTCGTGTTTGAAGTCTAACTTCTTAAACAAATATTCATGTTAATGTGCCTTTTAGCTATAGATATAAAATGTTACAGTTTCATACTAACAGTATTAACATTGCAAGGCAAAATAATGTAGGAAACAGCAAAATATCATAGTTCTGAATATACAGCATTAGGAAAAGTACAAAGCACTTTTTGCCCAATTTTCGAGGTTTCTTAAACTTTTTTGTCACGTTTATAAAATATCAAACATCAAATATCAAATGAGATATTGTCAATATGGTAAGGAAAGACTACCACACATTGTACGTCTTGAATTTGACAAAAATATCAGTTTAATGAATCATTGCATGGACCAAAAAAATGACATGGGTTTTGTCTACACATTTTTAATACATTATTGAATACGTGTTCATTTTTGTTGTCTGTAAGAAGTGATTTTGTCATATAAATGTATTTCCAGTAATTTTGCGCTCGTTTTTGAGGACATTCATTATTAATGAGAGTTGCCAAGTGACAGTTAATTGCTCTTATCAGAAGTAAGACAAGGTAACGAAGATGTATCTCCTGGGACACTGTTATAGCTCAGTTATGAGTAGTTATGAGTAGGGAGATATGTGGCCACAGAGCTTAGAATATAAATTTGCAGTACAACATAAATATCAGAAGTTTTAAAGCAAATTCATGTCCAGAAGGGATAGGAAATGTCTTGCCATCACCACAGGTTACCGTCATATTACTTGCTCATGGATCATGCATCATAGTTTAAACTTGAGTAGTCTTCAGGAGGACTAGCAGTCAACATCCAAATATGTGTTGCCCCTCTAAAATAAAATGTTGCGACTTGGCAACTCTCATCGAAAAAAAATGTGCTCATACAAGTCACACAAAGAGCTGGAGAGACCTGATTTTGGTACAAGCATAACTTACAGCTACAAATAAACACATTTTGCACTTTACATGCGAAAGATGTGCATAAAACTCATATATTTCATTTTCCCACTTCATGTTTTCAGACAGGGCCCCATTGGGCATTTAGATGTTTCAGTTTTATTAGATTTTTATCTGTTGATGTTGTCATTATTTGTATGATCTCCAACCATTCTCATCCATCAGCCTTACCTTTGATGTCACCTCCCCCATTCTTATCATAATACTCACAGCCACTATTCACTAATCCTACCTCATCACTCACATAAGCACCCCTATGTTTACCCCCCCCCCCCCCTCCTAATCTACGGTGGCCAATTTGGCCTCCCTTACTATAGCTCGCTGATCCTTTTGTTTATGCCTCCCCCCCCCCCCCCCCCCATTAAATGCCTGCTCATTCAGGATCTTCCCCTTTTCAGGGCATTGCTTTCATCATGCATTCCCTATCTAATTCACATTCTCTCTACCTACTCCCTTGTGCAATGTTATATAACATCTTATTGGTGTGTTTTCCTTCCAATCCCAGCCCAGTTTGATTTGCTACTTATAGCCTCGTTATTGTTCGATGTCTCCACCCCCTTCCTTAGCTGTATGCATCAGTTATAGACTCTGAAGAAGATTCTGCTGGGATCGAAAATTTAGGCCCGTTATTGACTCTCGTTTTGTTACACGGGCATTATTATACATGTACATGTAGTATATAAGCCGTTTTCGGCAGTATTTTTGCATCAATCTTAAAAAAGGTAAACTTCAATGATATTTTGGAAACAGAAGAATGAAATGGGTTTTGAAGTTTCAAATATTTCCCCTATTATGTAGATATTTAAGATTAGATTTAAAAGCTGGAAGCTTTCGACCGCCGTCAAGGGGCTTCGAATTAGGATATTCAATCGTCCATAGTATCCGATTTCGGATACTTTAAGCGAACGATCTGGATAAACTCAGATAGTGTTTTTTTTCTGGTTTCACTAGATAAATATTATAATTTTGTATGAAAATCTCACATTTCATTCTCAAGAATCTTACAATTGTGTATAAATGATTGAAGTCTTAACTATTACCTTTGCCAAACAGAAATTATTAATGAATCACTTTAGGCTTATTGCCCGTGAAAATATGCTTCAATAATATTACAACCTACCTTTTCTTAGCAGAGCATTATGTTCATGAAGAATATATGAAGAAATATTTGGTAGAAAGAAATTCCTTATGATAGTCCAGATATATCCGTCATACCAAATATCTATCTGGATCAAGAACTTGAAAGTCGTGTGGTATTATGCAAATTCATTCAAGAAAATGATTTCATAAAGCTCGGTGAAAAACGTAATAATGGCTTATCATTTTCCTAATAACCCTGTATTATGATAAATGGATATAATTGTTCTCTATCCCTTAGATTTGACGAAAAGGAAGTTTCCACGGAAGGCATCGAGACAACTCATATCACCATCACCATCACTGATCATGACACGCCAGATGGTAAATCATATGAATGGTCTTGTGCGGCAAAAGATGAGCAAGTTTACAGAGGTATTAGCCTATATAATTGATGATTAACAAAGAAGATTAGTATTTAAATTTCACTTTATTAACGATTAGAAACAAAGCTAAATTGAAGGAATAATATAATTAATCAATAACGATTGCCTGTTTTGGTTGACTGGATTGACTACTACTGAGCACACTAGGCTAGAGTACTGAATGTACGAGTGTGTGTGTGTGTAAGTATTTTGTCTGTGCAAGCGTGTGTGTGCGTCTGTGTGCGTCTGTGTGCGTCTATGCATGTGTGTAATACTTGGTGTTAAAACACAATTGGAACTTGTGATTGTAAATAAGAACAATAGAAACAAAGTATGGCATTGATTCGATTTATATTGAAACAGAAGATAGAAAATAGAATCTGTGTTAGGTGTGGTCGTGTTTCATAACTCGCATTGCATTTCACGCTTTTACTAGCGTAACTAGATATGGACAAATTAATGTCTGTGTACGTGAGTATGTTTGCACTTGCCATATTGTAATCCAGTCTATAAAAATGTTATGATTTTAAAGCTAAATCCTGAAATTGTAGGGCAGGTAATTCAAGGTGAAAAGGCGTATTCATAGAACGAATGCCACCGTGATATACACCCGCATAAACACCCACAAATACACTCGCATACAAACTGTGTGATCGAACCTAACGATCTATTTTTTTTTTCAATTATACATATATACACCCAACAAAATATCTACCTTTCAGCCAACTTCTGCTTCAATATTAATATAATCCATGTCATACTCTTCAATGTTTTCACTATCAACATTAACACAGATGATGTTATACACCTATTTTACAATGATTGTATTATGCTGCATCGTTTGTTTGATTACTTATCATAATTACAAATGTTTATCTTTTTGTAATACTTCATAAAAGTCCATTTGACTTTTTTGTACATAAACTGGGGATTAAGTTTTGAGAATGACATCGTCTGTTAATAAACAGTTGTTAACTGGACAGGTGGTGGAGGGAATTTCAAGGAAGGTTCCATCCGAGGGATTTTAAATGCTATTGAGGGAAGATTATAAGTCCCGAGACGAAGTCGAGGGACTTATTTTCTTCACGAAGTAGCATTTTAAATCCCGAGGGAACATTCTGTGATTTTCCTCGACAACAAAGTTAATAACTGTTACGATCTGGCTAAATCCGCGGGCTTATACAAATTCATGCATTTGAAAATGAAATCAGTCAAAAACAACATAGTATACTTACGGAACATGTAGATTATACGTGTACCTTTGGTTCTCATTGTGACGTCATAATCTCTTTTGCAGCGCGCGCCAGAGGGGTGTCATAACTCTCTGGCCATGGTGTCATAACAAATTGACACCCCAGTCATATGACCGTGTTTAGCCAATCAACGACGCGTATTTTACTAAGTCAGATGATATTGTCTAATGACATATATTGTATATTGACATCCTATTTAAGATAACCTTCAATAGCCAAAATACTCTGACTGTGAAATTAGGCCTATGTTTTACTTTTACTTTGATTTAATTTTCCACGTCTTTATACAAAACAGATGACGCGTTTACTGATGAGACATTCAAACGTCTTCAAAAGAAGGTGAGTTGAATATCCCATTGTTCATTAGATATATTATTGAACAAAATGACATTTGAGACTTCAATCCTATAACAATATCATAGTAAAATACAATTGAAGGATTTGTGAAAGTTTGAAAGAAAACAAATACTGATTACGTAGTGAAAAAATCGTAGTGAAAAAAACGAATATTGAGTTTATATTTTATCACCGAATACTGATGGCCTGCCGTAGATTTGTCGCAGTAATAATCGTCCGTTTGACGATTTCCGCACCTGTGTATACAGACGGTACAGAGTTTGCGCGCGCTCGGCTCAACAGTCGGATACATCGACTCGTTGCGCTGCCCTGTCTATCGGGAAGGTTTCACACGCGCGCCGGCCAGTCGTTTTCAGCTACGGCAATTGTACTGTTTACCAAAACCGTTGGGCAACGCTTTTGACCCTAGTATTATCAATGATAATTATCTTCATACTAAAGGGACATTTTGAACAAATCTAACCCTATTTTATTCTTCTCTTACCATAAGCTAAACAACACGGCCGAAGAGAAACGAGGAAGCTCCAAGTATTTTTCGTGGAGTTAGACACTTTACCTGGATCACTTTAATTAATCTATTCATGTTAATACTTTTAAAACATCCTTTGTCGATTTACTTTGATGAAAATGATGGTGGTCACTGCCTCAGGGGACACTCTTGACTCTTGGGTTATAATAACAAAGTCAACTTTTGGAAAATGATTAACCAAGTTGAGTGTTCCAAGTAACCCCAAAAGTATGCACCTCTTTAATCTGAACAGATGCGTTATCTTGTATATGTTTAGACTGAAAATATAGGAATATATTAATATCGGTTGATTAAAGGGATCTAGTAACTTTGTTGACATGTGCAAAAAGTGATGAGTGATTGATACAATATATATTGTTGTTATCTAATATGTTCACTGGGTGTTGTGTGAAAATATTAAGTTAAACGGACTTTATATGGCCGAGCAATGAGCAAAAATGCAAAGTGACATTCACTAACTCATTGCATTCACTTTGTACACGATTCTGACGATCCATTGGATAATTTGACATCTGAACACTTCAATCGCAAATATCTTTTTAACGAAAGGGACATTTAAATAACCGAACCCTATCCCATGATTGTTTGTAAATACGAATACAACAAGGTATAGGGAACCGCTAGAATTTCAATTGGATTTTGAGGATTTGGACAATGTTACTAAGTCCCTTTAAACAAATTATGTATCATTATGTGTGACGGCTTAATTGAAATTCAAATTAGCTGCCTCGACCCATTCGCTCAAAATTTCACTTTAATTACATTGTAACAATAATCATAATCATATACAGTATAGCATTTATAGAGCAATGTGCCCTATTCAGAGAAGCATAAGTATCCTTGGTCATCAGATACAGACCAATCCCGCATACTTATCGTGCACACCATCTCAACTCGGAGGGTTTATAACTTTCCAACCCTGCATCTTTGTGTAACCAAACTTGATTGGTAGATGCCTGATATCGGCATCGATAATATTTTGGGGTCAAAGGTCACATAAATAGGTCAAGGTAAAATGAGGTCCAATGTGAAAGTTAACCTGCAAGAGCCTATAAGGGTTGATAACTTTCAAACCCTGCATTTGTTTGTAACATAACTGATCAACATTAACATTATCTACAATTCGAGTTAAAGCATGTGGATACAGTTTATCAGTTTATTTATGCTATGACTTTTCAAATAACGTTCTAATCATAGTAGCTAACTTTCCCTACAGGCGCCTGGAGGTGAGAGAGACAATGTTACCTACACAAGCATCATTCACTTTTGTACAAAGTTCCGGGTTTTAAGGTTGTTTACAATGTCAGTGTTGTGTCCACTGCGTATAGCAGTTCAGCTGGAAGTCATTTGTCAAAATACACGCACAGCACTGGTGACACGTCTTTAGAAATATTCTAATAACAAGAGAAATAATGCAAATGGTATGGTTGTACATTTAATAAATGACATAACTGCATATTATCGTCTCAGATTACTCTGAATTATGCACATACATATCATAAACATAATGTTTGAAATGATTTGATAACAACGAATGGTAGGCCCTTACACTTCGTAATTAGAGTCACCAATTTTTACAAAATAGCGCAAAAATGTGAACGACATACGTGATACGTGATACGTGACTGTTCGTTGCTAGCCTTTTTCATGTTAACGACTGGTTCAAAACTATTGAATAATTGTGGGGCCCCACAATTATTACAAATAAATATGTTTATGGACATTTCAGCCATTTCTGAAACGACTTTGATAATATACAGTTTATTATGTCAAATTGTATGCTCTTTCGAATTTGATACTCGGTTTGCCATTAGCTGATACAAAATATTTGTGTAGCGCCCTCTATACTAAAAGTCAACTACCCCGACTACCCCCGAATTAAAATTCGATTTAAATTCTTATCATGACTTATTTACGCTGTGTTTTGTATTGTCTTGATGTAATTGTTAAATTGTAGCATTACTAATTCAGGGGGTGACATACACATGTATACACTCGCAAACAAAATCACACGCACACACAGATACACACAAACTCACACACTACACAAAAATACACAAAATTACGTTCAACAAATCATTATTAAATTCTTTTTCAAGACAAATTAATTATAATATGAAATAATATGAAATGATATTCACACACACACACACACACACACACACACACACACACACACACACACACACACACACACACACACACACACACACACACGCACACACACACACACACACACACACACACACACACACACACACACGCACACACACACACACACACAACAAAAAATACACACATACAAATTAAGACATACTCACCTGGCAAACTACCATCTACATAGTAATTACACAGTGTCAGGCGGATATACCATGTGACGAATTTGAATGACAATATCACGAAATTGTTTTAACAAAGACGAATTTGACATTAAAGGGGACCACCAGGCAAAGAATAACACATAGTTGTATGATTTGGTATCGTTTTGTGATATTAAATAGATACCCAACATTTTGCAAAGGGCTGCGTCATTCATAAACAAAGCAATTAAGTATCACCACTTACGAACCACTATCATTTCCTGGTTCCGTACGGGCCAAACATTTGCGAGTGCGCCAATGCTATTCACGCGTACGTTTGGAGACAATATAATCCCGGACGATTCGTTTGCTCTGGACAAATTAGTCTTCGTAATTCAGACCCATGAACGCATGCTTTTTTCAATTATGTATTTTTTTTTCTGGAAACATATTTTTGGTGAACTTGTTGATGGAATGGACTACTGAAGGGGTTACCTTTTATTTATAAGAATATTATTTTGGGTGATGGTACTCTAATACTCTTTAACCTTCATCACTCGCTCAGCGGTGGAGACGAGTTCCAATGACAATTTGAGGTTTTGAATGCGAAGTGTTTGAAAATGATTGACAAATGACAAATTATAATAATAATTTACGAAATTGGCATTGGGATTTACGCTCTGTTGATTTCTCGGCACGAAATTGAAGAAACAAATTCATGAAATTGAATGAAAAAGTGTTGAAAAGGATAGGAAGGCCTATATAATTTCTTATTCCGGATAACACTTACGGTGTCAATGGGAATCTTAAAGACGTGTTTTCCTAACAGTGTACTTGTTAGCACATTTATGTGATCGTATCATCTACTTGAATCTAACTAGTATCAAGGGAGCCCCATATTTAGCGGGGTATCCTCGCTAGGACCGCTATTCATACCGCTATTCATAAAACGAAAAAACATTAAATTATAAGGAACGCTATTCATAAAGAAGAGGAAGGCTCGTTATTCATAATTCATATTGGGGTCATTACTCACAAGAGTCTCTATTCATAATCCTAAGAAGGGGTCGCTAATAATAAGGTGAAAAGGGGGTCGCTATCCAAAATACGAAGTCGGGGTCGCTGTTCAATGTAAGAATAGCGACTCCGATTTCGTATTATGAAAAGCGATCATCTTGTGAGAACAACTTTTATTTGAATGAATACAGCCCTGTACCTTAGCCGTGTATAGTTTTTGTACTATTCAAGCATCATTCAACTGTAACTGTTAATTGTAATGATAACTGACAAGTTTTAGTTACCAAAACTATCCATTTAAAGAATGCTTATTCCGATGCTCCATTTACATGGGTAAAAAGTAAGTTGTTGAGATATATAAATTATAAAATTAGGCAGTGATAATAAATTGCAAACATTCTTGCGAAATATCTTATCCTACGTAAAAGTTTTGTAACAAAGGTCACTTGTTATTTATGTAAATATCACCACTTTTCCATGTTAAACCCATGAATGTTTAATTCTTGATACATATTAGGTTGACGAGCAGACTGGTTCACGTCGTGATAAACAATTAACCATCAAGCCTGGTTTGTAAAAGTCACTTTTATGATTAAATGTCAAAATCGTTCTAAACAAGTGCCACTAAGCGTAAATTAATTAGATAGTTTTCATAATAAACAATAATATTACCTACAATTTTAATAGCGATGCTAATCTACCATTCACTTATTATATCGAAGTGAGTGTCTTTATTGACGTTCTGAAACTACATTTACTTTATTTAGAATTCTCTCGACAAAATTAAAAATATGACTAATCATTTTCCGAAATATTATAATGTCGCATTGTGCTAAATATAAACGAATAATAAGCCGATGCAACATGATTGTTCTGATTTATTCTGCATATCGTGCAATTAGTTTAAAGATAAACAATTCCCTATTCCTGTCAATAGCTTTCAATGTATATTAAACTTTCTATGATTTCATCAATAACTCGGCATTAGGCTACAACTTTATGTTTCAATGTTACGAGTAATTTCCATCATTTTTAACTAAATCCTCTAATGCTTGGAATTTTCGATTTGTATAGAAAAAGGGAAACACGAATCAGATGAGGAAACGCTTAGAAATCCCAGATCATCGGTAAGTTTGATTACAATCCGTGTTTAATTAAACACATTAATTGCTAATGGTGTAAACAGTCAGTATTACTAATACGATACTGATGCTTGTACTGACGTAAATTTAGTTTTGCAGGGTAAAAATAAACTTATTCACGAAAGCGTGTGCATATGCATGAATTCGCATGCACTTATTCGGAATTTGGAAGACCGATACCAACGATTACGGCGCGGCAACGCGCGAATTCGAATGACCCTAAATGAATTCGATTGAAAAAAGTGCAAAATTGAGCGGGAAAACCTATATTTTCTGCTGGGAACTTTAACCAAATGACATGCCCACCGCTTTCCTGCCATCAAATTTTAATGAACTGTGATAATTGAATACTATTTAACAGAAAGGAGTAAAATAGTCTAATTACCATGTCTTGCAACTTTTAGCTTAATCTGTTGAGTTTGTCATTATTGTTGCTAAGGATCTTGGATACACCCTTTTACTGATGCAGTGAATACTAGTAGGTAACTCACACCTCATGCATCAAAAACCCTAATTCAGTGTAAATACACCTCCTTGCTCCTGTTCATGAACTGACTGGATTGAATGGGTTAGGATGATCACACTCTACCCAGGTATTATACTTTTAATGATCAGATTATAGTCCTTCAAGCCATCAGAACACATCCAAACTCATATGGCTACTTTTGTGGGTTTTGGGCTAGCCGGTCACATATGCAATTACCCCTGGCGGATGCTATTCCCTCCAATTCCCTTTAAAATTATGTATGCAATGCAATGCTTACGTACCAAAAAATGAATGATTCATTTTTGTTTCGTTATCAATTTCCAACACACAAACAAAACAATTATTGAATAAACTATTTTGTTGGTGCAATTATTCTTTAATTTGTGTTTAATTAATATCAGGTCGGCAGGAAAATTGGAGCACGTCGTGAAGGCCAAACGCAGCCCAGAGCAGGTTTGGGAAATAAACTAAGCTGGGCTCCAAAAGAAACTTATCACTTTTTCAGAGCGACGCTCACTAAAATCCATAGCATCAAATTGAATCATATTTAGACACAGATAAGCTATCATTCTCCTTATGAAGCATATCCTAAAACTTAAAAGTTTCTTTTATCAAAAGTGAGACAAATTTGATGGAATCACTACAGATCACTTTTCAAAAATCACAGAAACTGCTCGCTACGAACATCCACGAAAGGCAGTCTATTCAGAACTTTCAATAGCTATTCATTCAACTTCAAAGCGGGTTATGTAACCACTAGACTGGCTATTGTCCGTATCGAGCTCTGTGCCCGGAAGGCGAGCAGTTTCTGTGATTTAAAAAATTACCTCTTGCGATTTCACCTTATTTTATTCTTTGTTAACTAAAGTAAACTTTTTTTTTTTTTCGATGAGCTTGTTAAGGGGTATTATAGCTAATCTACGCCCAATTATGATTGATTTTTATGCTTTGGATTTGAATATGTGTCGCCCTGAAGAAGTGATAAGTTTCTTTTGGAACCCAGTTTATTTCACCATGTTGTCGATTTGAATGGGCTACAGATCATTTTTACAATTTACCTATGCAGTCCTGGTATTGATTGTAAATAAGTATACACTAATGAAATTAATAGTTGTGAAAGTCAGTGAGGAGACTTAGGGAGGCATGGAGGGCTAGGGCGGGGGGGGGGGGAGGGGGGCTGTGACGTCAATAATTTGACAAATAAGAAAACAAACATGAGGGTAAATCTGTTAAGAAATTCAGGAATACATAATGAGTGTCCCCCGATAATTTGCGTGCCACGTAACCAGTCCTTCCACGCTACGTCACCACAGTTACAAGTTAAAGCAAAAGTGAAAATGTATATGGCGGGGCTATTAACTCGAACGTTTAATTGTTATCCATGTCGTCTAGTCCATATTTGTTTAACCGCATCAATTTGTGTGTATTTTGGTTCAGAATCCCCGAAATATCTCATACTGTTTGTGTGTCTTGTGTATGTCATTTCTAAAATTGTCTTTACTATCTAGTTCAGGTGAACAAGGGCGTACGGAAACTTGTATGTGTTTGCTATAATACGAGATACTTTTGCCCGAATATCGACGTCTTAAAATCTGTTTGTTTTCCTTCAAAACTACGCCTCCTATGCATGTATGCAAGTGAATGTACTCGATCATTGTACGAAATAGTTAGGAAACACAGATACTGTTTAAGAGATGTGTTTCATAACTCATAAAGTGCTAATTGGAATTTCGAATTAAGGACGCACTTGTATAATACAATACAGTGATTGTCGATTGATACTTCACACAAGTCAGATGAATATTTGTAAAGTAATGATTTATAATACCACATTATGTTCTTATGATCGTTATATTTCACCAGCTACAAATTTCGAATTGACACAAAACAAATATTTCATCCACAACAAAGCTTCTGTTTAATTTTCACTATGCATATCAATTTACTTTCCATATTTAGTCATGTAGGGAAATGCACACTGTGTGTCGTGCTGGTTAAAAGAATATTTTATATATACCTCGTTGAATTGACTGACCGTAGCTTTAATTTGTACTGTCCACTCTATGTAGATAACGAACAACGCACAGAGGCTGCTGACACACTCAGAAATCCCAAGATTGATGTAAGTATCATTACGCCATACATTGGTATTACGAAGGTAGTTCAATATTAAAGATTTCCCTTGACCCACTTCCGTTATTGTAGGAGAGTAAACTAACATAATTATGTACGTCATGTGGTTTCCCCCATACAATAGGATCTGGAAAATAGGGAAATGATTTGAAACATTAATGATTCTTAATATAATGGGATTATCAAAAACATCAAATTGTCAATGCAAGTACAAGTGACAGACGTAACGCTGGTGTGTTTAGTTATTAAAGGGGTAGTTTAGTGGTTGTATAAAAGGCGCTTCATGAAATATTTGAAAGAGGATACATTTTTAATGACAGAATGAACTGTATTTGATCAAAATCAGTTCAGATGATTTAAGAAAAAAATAAATCAATTGCTTACACCTTGTTAACATTATTTTTTGTTTACAAAAGAGGATTAAAATAGTTGTTGATGATCTCTCTATTTAATCATTATTTCAACGAAACATCGTATGCACAACTTTTTATTAAAAGGTTTAAACCATTCAGTTTTTAGAGAGCGCCCTCTTGAGTTTGAACGGCTCTTTTTTTTAATGACAACAGGCTTTTTACTTAGTCCTTTGTAATGTTGTATACCTTTCGAGCCTGGTGGAGTTATAAATATTAGTTTGTAATGTTATGGTGCAGGATTTGGTTACTAAAATGCACATTACGTCCAAACTACGTCAGCCAAAAACCTCATCTGAAGTGACGTGCTTAGATTTGACCACTCGAGCCTGCATCAAGTACATATTTGTTTAAATCAGGGATAGCACTTTCTTATCGCTATATAGCCTTGAGGGGAAGTAAACACAGCGTGATTTTATTGACAGTAGTGATAAAACTGTCAGTAACTGATACGAATGTGGTCATCGAGGAAGGAACATGATAGAATTTATTTCCACGATGGTGGCCATCACGGCTTACGTGATAATCACGTCATGTGTTTGACCAAAACTGTATAGCAGGGTGTTGTATCACCAAAAGTGTCGTATTACCGGACATGCAAATTACATAGGAAAAATGTCTTAAATTTGAAAGTTGAATTTGACAGTCGGAATTGAAAGAGGATAATAAAAGGACGTTTAGCAACATTTCCATTATTTCCCGGAAAAAAATAAGGTCCTGAGGCGTTTTACGCGCGTTTTGCTGCGCACCTGAAGCAGCGCGCATGTCAATAGTCGTGTCCCCACGGCAAAAGCCAATCTAAAAGTTATCTTGTGGTTTGCAATCGTTAGGTTATCTTGTCGTTTGCGCCCGTTTGGACACCCTAAACTCGTAGTTTGCAAACTACAAGATTGCAAACTTGTAGTTATCTTGTGGTATACAAACCACACGATAACCACAAAATAACTACAAGTTTGTGCGCGCGATGAGCGAGCAGATCCGCACAGTCTAGTTTTGTTACCGTTGGGATACGATCAACTACGAGACTCATAGTTTAGGTTGATCTCATGTTCGAGATATGCTTCCGGCGTGAAAACAAGTCAAGTGAGTGCGCGTGACCTCAAATGAGAAAGGCACGCACACTACTTCCGGTTTAAATTCTTAAGAGTTGCAACTCTCGAGAGTATGGCATTGTTTGGACACACATTTTGCAATTCTCGAGAGTTGCAATTCTTAAGAATTAAGAATTCTTAAGAATTGCAACTCTCGAGAATTGGCTTTTACCGTGTGGACACGACTAATGACATTCACATGCAAACAAGGCTAATCGATCACGTTCGGTAATACAACGCAAAATTTTGCGTCGGGGAGATACTCCTTTTTTGGAAGGGTTTACAAGAAAGTCGATTTCGAGAGACATGTGCAAATTCTTTATGAACATGTGTATTTTCAAATTTATGCAGCTGCTCGTATAATTTCCACTTGTATTTGATCCATCTAATGTTGCTTTTGTGTGGTAAAGCTATCGGTATCTGGTAATAGTGGACAGTCTTAGACTATCCCTTTAGATGTTGAAAACCATTGACATACATTTTGTCCAAACAATCTCGCGTTTGGTTATGTACAGATGATTTTAAATTATAACTATGTTAAATAACATATTGCGCATTTGTTTATTCGATAATATTGAACTAGCCGTTAAAAATGTTTTTAAAATGCTTCTTCTTTTGAAAGATTTACTAAAGGGGTTTTTAAATAGTTTTTGATTATATCTCTATGTAATCAATATTTCAACAAAACATCACATGCAAAATATGTTATTTAAAATTGTTAGAACCGATGAGTGTTTATAGAGCGCCTATTGAGTTGTAACGGCTCTTTTTGAAAGATAGCAGGCTTTTTAATTAGTCATTTGTTATTTGCTATGCTTTCGAACATAGTGGAGTAATAAGTATTAGATGGTAATGTAATACCGCAGGGTCTGGTAACTAACATACAGTTTGACCACATCTGTTCTCTTCTTACTAGAACTCAACTATCCCGTTAAGAGAAATTTAAAAACGTATTTATTTTTCTTGTAGATTGGAGAGGTTGAACACTTATTAACTGGAATTGCGCTATAAAGTGTAAATTATTATTATTATTATAAATGGGAATTATACAAAATTGATTGCGAAATTTACATTCATTTATAACGTTTGTTTATGTTTGACATTGCAGGCCATCGCAAGCACCGTCTGACCAATGCCTTTAAAGGGTTCTAGTAACTTTGTTGGCATGTGCAAAAAGCGATGAGTGGTTGATACAATTTATATTGTTGTTATCTGATATGTCAACTGGGTGTTGTGTGAAAATGTCAAGTTAAATGGACTTTATATGGCCGAGTAATGAGCAAATAATGCAAAGTGACACTCACTAACTCATTGCACTCACTTTGTACACGGTTCTGACGATCCATTGGATAATTTGACTTCGGAAAACTTAAATCGTACATATCTTTTTAACGAAAGGGAAATTTGAAAAACCGAAACCTGTCCCGTGCTTTTTTTGTTAATAAGAATACAACAAGGTATGAGGGAACCGCTAGAATTTCAATTGGATTATCAGGATATGGACAATGTTACTAAGTCCTTTTAAGGAAAAATGCGATTTTATGACATATCTAATGTATAATTGTATTATCCCATTTTATTTCTTTTACTATGTTCTTTTCAGTTTGTAATTTGTAAAAATAGCCTTTGTGGCTGATTGTATTTTACTGAACCTGAACAAATTGTGTCACATTACGAATTTAGTAGTAATAGCCCTATTGATCACTTACGATAATGGATTTTATTTTATTTCAAATATCATGATCAGAAGCCAACTATAAGACTTAGAGATGAACAGGATCCCACCAAAGCTGGTTTGTAAAATTTACTTTATTCTGCAGATATCAGTTTAGGTTTTTGAACACAATTTACCTCCCAGGAGACAGTGACGTTAAAGGTTCCCTGACATGGATATGAATGTTGACTTATGTCGATCTGATCAGTTTACACATCACATGTTTGTTAACTGTATGACCTAAATAGGTTTTGTATATTTTAAGTTTTTAATTTTAATTTTGTATAATTTTCTTCATTTTGATAAGCCCCACCTGTTAAATAAAATCCAGAGTGAATTCTGGTTGTGTCAGCAGATCTGTCTATCACAAGGCAACTTACGTGAGATGAACAAAAGAATATTACACAAATAACATGCCCACAATAGCTAGTACTGCATGTTTCGATACAATGGCTAACCAGTGCCTTTATTTTCATTATGACGTTTGAACTTTACAGAAATAACAACTAATATTTAAATTGGAAGTGTCTAAGTTGGTATTGTATTCAAACCACGATGCTATTGTGAGCAGGCGCTCAACTTGTTAGTAACCGGGTAGTGACTGGCTGATGATGTCGCGACCAGAATATCAGTCAGAGGAAGAGATTACCGAAATGAAGACAAATAATGGGTTACATATAAAAGAAGACAAAATATAATAAACATATTTAAGTCAAATCGTTTACAAATATGTGCACTAAAATAGACAAACATAAGTATTTGAAAAAGAATATGTTTCTTAGGCACTACCTTGTTTTGTTTAAATAAAACTGAATTGTTTCGTTTAATAATAATTGTATAATAACCATGATAACAATTTCTGAATTCCAACGACATTTTTTGTCTGTAAATATCTTACTTTCAACGTAGATGCATTATTCTTTGTGGCTGTTGAATAAACGGGAACTGTTTCATGAACAGTTTGTGACGTTAGATTCCTGTTAGAAGACAAATAATCTCGCAAACTTTCATAATTCTCAATGTACTCTCCTTACTCAGATTCTGAGCATTCTGGATCTGATGCTACCACTGAGGGGTTAAACAAATGTAAGTTTTTCAATTAAATTTCATTGACCATAACACTCGTGAACGAATGATACTTGGCGTAGTTAAAGGGGTAGTTTAGTTTTGGTAGAGAGGGCGCTGCACATCACAATTTTTTTCTGAGGTAATGAAAAACTGAGTGTCGAATTAGAGAGAACATGCAATTTTAATGGCAGAATAAGCTTTATTTGGCCAAAATCGACCCAGAAACGGATGAAATATCAATAAAAAATATATCTGACCGTATAATTATTTGGGGCCCAAATAATTAGATGATTTTTCAAAATATAAAACAAAAGCTTGCACTTTTACAAAAATTGTCAAAAGCGTTTTTTAAATAGTTGTTGATGATCTCTCTAATTAATCATTATTTCAATAAAACATCACATGCATAATTTTGTATGAAAAAATTGTAGAAACCAATGCCTCTTAAGAAAGCGCTCTCTTGTGTTTTAATGGCTCTTTTTGAATGATAACGGGCTTTTTACTAAGTCGTTTGTAATTTTGTATACCTTTCGAGCATGGTGGAGTTATACCTATTAGTTTATAATGTTACTGTCCAGGTTTGGTTACTAAAGTTCAGCCTTACCCAAACTGTACTACCCCTTTAAATGACCATTTACAGATTATTTGTAATGTAGTAGATATAGTATACGTAAAATGTCAAATCATACATGGGTTTAGTGGTACTTTCATAAATGAAAGATTGGCCCTCCTTATTGTAGACAAGGATACGCACTTCATTTAAAGTTGACAGTAATGCTCATAGACGAGTATTTAAGATTATACAGAGAGATTTACACATAAATGTATGGAATGGTATGTGTAACGATACAGAAACCATCGTAGTGTTTCACATTTGTTCAGTATGTAAAGTCTGATAAGCCCTTTACCATGTTTACAGCAAACAAATCAGCATGGGCGCAGAGGAACATTTTTCTCATGGGGGGGGGGGGGGGGGGGGGGGAGGGAGGGCGCTGAGGCCTTTTGCCTGAATAAATTGTCTTCCTTCCTTTTCACCCGACAAGCAAAACCAAAACAAGAATTCCTCTCCTCTTCATGCCCGAAAATGATATGCTTTTGATGGTTTTGCCCAAAAATGACGTTATATTGGCGTAAAATGATATGACTTTGCCTGAATTGGCAAGTTTATGCCCGAATATGACACGGTATTGCCCAAATATTACATGCATTTGCCCAAACTTCAGAGGAGCTTCAGCTTCCCCCAGCCCCCAACTTCCTACGCCTATGCCTTCCTACGCCTATACGTGGTGGATCCTGGAAACTGTACATCAGGCGAATGACAACTATAGAGTCAACGACAGCGTCGTGACATCACCGCATAGTAGCACCCTTGCCCGCGTTACTTGAACGCACCACGTCAGCCCAACTCCACTTTGAAGCATGCAGCCTGGCGCCAACCCACAAGACGCGCCCTTGTCAGGGCGGGCATCATCTGATGTCATACGGGACGACATCACCATCATGCAGCTAAATGTAGAAGGCCTCACTAAGGCCAAGACCGACATCATCGAACGTCTTCTCCAAAAGCACAAACCTAGTGCTATACTACTACAAGAAACTCACACTAAGGACATCTCCCACCTAAAGATCTCCGGCTTTACCCTAGCTGCTCACACCGAGAGCGACATTCATGGCATCGCCACCTTCATTAGGAACTCTGCCAAATGGAACACAATAGCCTCATGCCCTCTAGACTCAAGCCTGGAGTGGACGGCAATATCAGTCGGATGCCTACAAGCCCCCCACCATTCGGCTTCAGGCTGACTCCATCCCAACCTTCGCCCCACCCTGCATTTACGCAGGCGACTTTAACTGCCGCAGCACCACCCAGGGCTACAACAGCACCAACCATGATGGCGCTGCGCTTGAAGACTGGGCCTCTGCAACTGGCGTGCAGCTCATATACGACCCAAAAGAACCGGACAGCCCCTACTCCGGCAGGTGGAACACATCAACTAACACAGACCCAGCCTTTGCAAACATCAACGGCGTACTACCCAGTGGTACAATTCTGGACCCTTTCTTAAGATTTCAACATAGACCTTCAATGATCACCCCCAAAAACCCCATAGAGCCGATCAAAACAAAACCACAGAATAGATGGAACTTTCGTAAGGCCAGCGGGACCAGTTCACCAACCTAGTGGAACTAGACGTAGAAAACCTACCCTTACTATCCTCCTCTAACCTGTACCAAGCGTACACATCCTTCCGAAACCTCCTCACCACAGCAGCCAAAAGCTCTATCCCACGCGGCCACCGCCGCTGCTACATCCCCTCGTGGGACGATGAATGTAATGACCTTTCAAGGAATTGACTTCACCCACTCCAGCAGACTGGCCTGGAAAACGCTCAATCGCCTCACCGGCAGAAGTCCCAAGCTAAAACAATGCCCCGTGACCGCTAACTCAATCGCGGAACAGCTCCCCGAGAACGGTCGCTTCAAAGAAGCAGACAAGAACCACACTCGCCACATCAAACAAGAAGCCTCCAAACTCTGGCTGGCCCCATGAGTGGATGGACTCTTGTCATCACCCTACACTCCCGATGAGATCGCCAATGCTATCAAACATTTGAAAATTGGAAGGCTCAAGGACCAGACAACCTGCCTCCAGAGTTCCTAATGCACTGCGGACCAAAATGCCTGGAATGGCTCCGCCTACTTTTCTCATCCTGCCTCACCCAATAGTTCATTCCCAAGATATGGCGCAAAGCAACCATCATCGCCTTACCCAAGCCAAACAAGCCCTTAGGCAATTCCAAAAATTACAGACCAATCTCTCTCCTCTGCGGGCCCTTCAAGCTCCTCGAAAGAATACTCCTAGCCCGGCTGGAACCAATCGTCGACCCCCAACTTCCTGACGAGCAAGCGGGTTTCCGCCGCGGCCGCAGCACCGTCTAACAAGTAGTCTTGCTCACACATCGAGAGCAGTTTTGAGAGAGGCCACAAGGCTGGTGCCATCCTGGTCGACCTAACTGCAGCCTACGACACCGTGTGGCACCAGGGACTCACCCTGAAGCTCCTCCAGATAGTCCCAGACCGCCACCTAGTAGGATTCATAACCAATATCCTATCTAACCGCAGCTTTGTCCTGAAGACCAGCGACGGACAGTCCAGACGCCCCCGACGTCTCAGAAACGGACTCCACCAAGGTTCAGTCATGGCTCCAACGCTCTTCAACATTTACATCGGTGATATGCCCAAGACTGCCGCACGACAGTACGGCTACGCAGACGACCTTGCCATCTTCCCCTCGGACAAAAACTGGTCAAAAGCTGAAGACGCCCTAACATCTGACATGGCCAAGATCGCGAACAACCTGAAGACCTGGAGACTAAAGCTGAGCGCTGCAAAAACAACTGCAACTGCCTTCCACCTCAACAGGAGAGGAAAGAGAAAATAATAGCGAAGTGGAGAAATTGAAGGAAAAAAACGTGCCCCGCTCCCCTAAATAATTTGCCAAAACTAACATGTAAGAGGTATAGTGATACATATTTTCATTTTATAAATAGGGCCCCATTTTTTCCATTATGAATATCGGCCCCTTTTTTTAGATTATGAATAGCAACCATGAATTCGTATAATAAATAGCGGTCCTTATGAGTAGTGTGGCATAATGCTACACATGATCGATTATGAGATTGTTCAGAATCGTAATACAAAAAAGCTAACACAGTAACTAGCAAACGGAAACTACTTTGAACGATGTCCTAATTCAAGTCAAGCTGTCTTAACGCCACATGGTGTCATAATAGTGAGATTTATTTTAAGTTTTTGAGGAGAGGATGAACTATTGACAACACTCCAGCGAAAAAGTAAAATTTGACGTCGAATTTGCGGCAGTCAGACGCTCGGTATGTACAACTGATGATGGCGACGGCAAAACCGACTTATCAGATATCAGCCGTTCGATTTCAGTTGTCCACACGAATGGCCGAAATGGATTAGAAGGTTTGAGAGATTTAGACAAGCCTCCCAACTGGGCAGAAATGAGGATCGGGCCCAAGTAAACACTCGTATTTATACCATGGGTGACCAGGCAGACGATATTCTTGCTTCTTTCAAGTTGAGTGTTCAACCAGAGGAAGCAGAAGCCATGTGAGACTGTTGACTGTTTCATTACCAGTCAGGCCCACTCTCGCTTTTCCACTATTTTAAAAATTTCGATATACCGCTATTCTCTCCGCGACGTCGCTAGATGGCGCATACATCGTGGCGATCAGCTAGCGATAGTGACATGCGATAATATCGGTGATCGAACAAAAATAGAATTTTGTACAGCCTATACGGTAATACTACCCGTATAGTTACGCGTACGGCATGCATAGAGCCGACTCGCCCTACCTAGCTACCGGGGTAGGGTCGGCATGGCCGCAGCTCTGGACGGGCTGAACGCTCGCTGCGCTAGCTAGCTGCCTCCGCGGGCTCGCTGTATCGATCGATTTAAAGTAAACGGCTGTCCTTAAAGACTATGTAAAAGTCAAACCGTCAACAATTTGAAATCTGTAATCAAAGTTACGTTTTTCAGCGCTATTTTCTTCAAATGTTCTGGATAGTTCATTGAGAAAAAATGCAAATCTGCAGATCAATTATCATTGATGGTACGAATGAAATATTAGGATGACCTATCCAGAACATTGGCAAAAATTAATTACATAAAATGAATTGTAATATTAGTGTGAATTCCCCCATTGACACAACACGCATAGCTAAGTATGACGTCATGATTCATAATATGAAGGGGTTCAGGAATAGTGTTTTTCCGCTATTTTTAAGAATAGTGGAAAAGCGAGAGTGGGCCTGACTGATTACAGACTTGCATTGCTTGAGTGAGCATTGTAAATATGACACGCTGAAAGACGAGATGATTCGAGATCGCATCGTAGTTGGACTGTTGGACAGAAAACTTTCAGAAAGGTTGTAGTTGGATGATGCCCTGACCCTGGAAAAGGCTGTAGAAATTTGCAGTCTGAAACAACCAAACGGCAACAGAATGAGCTATTTCAGGACCACGTAGATGCACCAGTAGCAGTAGATGCAGTCTGGGGAATCTAACCAAAGTTCGTAACAGGTCAAAAGAACTGGCAGAAACCAAGTTCACAGGCAAACGACAAGAAATGCGGTCGCTGTGGTAGGACTCTGCACAGAAGAGAATAATGCCAAGCGAGAGATGCCAAATGCTACAAGTGCGACGAAACGGGACATTTTGCGTCAGTCTGCAGATCAAACAACAACATTTCAGACGTAACCACATTATCTTCAGCATTTCTGGGTGCAGTAAATGAGTTTGTACGTGGAAGGTCAGGGTTGAAATGGATGGAGTGCCATTTGAGAAGAAAGAAGACACGGGAGCAGATGTCACAGTGATTGTGCCTGAGGCATGAGGCATTTGCTAAATTTTGAAGCAGAAGGAGTGACCTTGAACATTGAGAAATGTAGACTATCGCAACCAAGGATCAAATTCCTGGAACACATTGTTGACAGCAATGGTATTCATGCAGAAATGCAGCCACCCAAGACCGTGACAGATACTCGCAGATTCCTGGGAATGGTGAACCAGTTGGGGAAGTTCATCCCTGACTTAGCAGAGAAAACGCAGCCAATCCGCGAACTCTTGAGTGCAAAATAAATCATGGCATTGGGACCAGAGTCAACAAAAAGCGTTTCACTAAATCAAGAACTCGCTGATCAAAACTCCAATTTTAGCACACTATGATGTCGAAGTGCCAAAGAAGGTGTATGCAAATGCATCACCATATGGACTGGGAGCAGTTCTCCTCCAGGAGAACAGTACGGTGCACCAGGGAACCACCTGGAAACCGGCCGCCAATGCCTCGATAGTATGCCCAGATTGAGAGAGCGAGTCTAGCAGCAACATGGGCATGAGAAAAGTTGTCACACTACCTGATCGGAACCGAGTTCATGATAATGACAGATCACAAGCCACTAGTATCATTACTTGGAAGCAAAGATATTGCTGATCTGCCTGCAAGAATCATGCGCTTCAGGATGCGCTTGATGAAGTTCAGCTACAAAGTCGAACAAAAATTAATGAAGGACACCAGGGACTGACAAAGTGCCGAGAACAGATGAAGCGATCAGTTTGGTGGCCATGAATCAGCAAACAGCTGGCAGATCTTGTGCAGAAGTGTGACGCCTGTATCAAGCAGCGCACAAACAAAGCAGAACGATTGTAACTCCGACACCAGACTGGACATGGCAACGCATAGCGACAGATCTATTCCAGTGGGATAAGAAGCAATATCTTCTGGTGATAGACTACTTCTCGAGGTACATTGAGATCGCATTGCTGAGAGAGACGTCTTCAGAAGCAGTGATTACTCAACTGAAGTCCATTTTCGCGAGACATTGCGTTCGGGAGGTTATTATGTCTGACAACGGACCTCAATACGCATCGTCAGCATTCGCGAAATTTGCAGAGACGTATGGGTTTGAGCTTGTGGGTAGCAGCCCTCGCTTTCCACAGATCAACGGGGAAGCAGAGAGAGCTGTAAAGACAATCAACAACCTTCTGGACAAGGCGAGAGATTCATATCTCGTAATGCTAGCGTATCGGTCGACAGCACTCGCGACAAGATATTCGCCATCACAGCTACTGATGGGACGCCAACTGCGTTCGACACTCCCGTCACACCCAGACACTCTAGCGCCAGAATGGCCGAACATCAGAGAATTTCGTGACCGTAACAAGCAGAGAGCGACAAACCGAGGAGTACAACAAACGTCACAGGGTCACCACTCTACCGGAACTTCGTCTAGGAGAGAACGTCCTGCATCGAGAGCTGATGCAGCCTGCAACCATCATCAGCGCAGGAAGAACACCTCGGTCATATATTGCCCCCACACCGAGAGGTATACTCTGACGAAACCAGCGAGCCTTTGTACCGCGGCAGAATGACACCGAGCCTCCAGATGACGAGGTGCCTTCAGATCTTCCAGCACGCGAGTCAGAGGCGATGCCCGACCAAGAGCTATAACCGAATGATCGACGGTTTCCTCAGGGACCATCGTACAGAACTGCGAGCGGAAGACTTTCTAAACCGCCGAACAATCTAGATCTGTAAGATCTTTGACTTTAAAGGACACAAATCAAATTGGGATTGGATTTTGGGAAACGTGTTGAAAAAGAAAGTTAATATCATGTCGGTTGATGGATAAAGATTTGACTTTAACATATACCGTTTTTAAAAGATTAAACTCATAACAATTGATAAATAGGATTTTGGATTCAAAAGAAAATCGCATAAGATGCTGAATATGAAGGTAAGAGGACTGTTAAGAAAACTGTTTATTTGGATATGGAGAACCGTTAACCTTGTGGACTATATTATTTTCGAAATAATGTTTAATGAGTTAATGACTTGGAAAGGGAGATATGGCATAATGCTACACCGTGTAATTATTGATTATGAGATTGTTCAGAATCGTAACGGTAATACAATAAAGCTAACACAGTAACTAGCAAACGGAAACTACTTTAAACGGTGTCTTATTTCAAGTCAAGTTGTCTAAACGCCACAAGTAGTACCCCTAATATGAAGTATTAATAGCGCCCAGTACTGATGGCGCCCCTTCTTCATGCTTATGAAAAGCGACCCTGATTTCGAATTATGAATAGCGGTCCGTATGAGTAGTGACCCTCAATGTGAATTATGAATAGCGACCCTCATATTGAATTATGAATAACGATCCTTTTATCTTTATGAATAGCGAACCCTTGTGTGTGTTATGAATAGCATTCCTTCAGTATAGGGAAATAGCACATTATGAATTGTTGTCCTTATGAATAGCGGTCTTTATGAATAGCGAGGTTACCCTACACAAATAAGCCCAATATATTTTGTAGCATTTGCATTCATCTTTTGTATGCAGAAACGTTATGAAAACAAATTATAATATTATGAAACATTGACTTATCATGCTTATAATGTTCTCCAAACTAATTCAGGGTCTCGGCAAGTTACCATACCTGAACAAGGTGGAAACTATTGGGATTAAATTTAGTATTCATTGAATTATACACATGTATTGTTTAATGTTTAATTTGATTGCAAATACAGTTTACGCCAAACTACGGATGCGGGCCAAAAACCCATCATCGCAACTATCAAGTGCAGGCATGACAGATGATTCAATAGGCATGGACATATGGGACTTTGCTGGGCAGGATGTTTACTACACAACACACCAGGTACTCTTTTATTTAAACAACTATATAACTATATACAATTATATTAACATTTTAAAAACCTGTTGCATCGACTTATCAATCCTAACAAAATATCATTCATATTATATGGCGAATATTCGCAAGCGAATTTTTTAAATCGCTCCTGAGAGCGACTTTTTCAATTCACTGCGAAAAAAAAAATTGCCGCGCAAATTCGCTCTAATGGAAACGCAGCTTTACAGTGCTCACATATATCATCGTATTCGTTTTACGAATACAAGCATGTGACAAGTTTAAATTTTCGAAATTTCTCTTTCGCTATTAATACCCCCGTCAGACCTACTACGCTTCTGCTGCGCTCCTAATCCCTATTGATAAATTCGGAAGCGCGAGCCGAAGTATTGTAGGAACGAGTAGCTAGATTGGCCTTTTATAGAATGTCTTTTGTTCAATGAGGAATGTATGAGAGGATTATCGCACATTTGTGAAAGGATAGCTTCTCATGCATGAACATACAATGGCTCACTTGACAAAAGCTCAGATCGTGGCACTGGCACGCTTGTTTTGAAGACCCCCAAAATGGTCGTAGTAGGAGCGTAGAGGTGACCTTTGTTCAGGGCGGTATTGTCTGACCTACGCTTCTACTGCGCTCTAGACAATAGCTGATCACAATCACTGGAGTGTATCTGCAAAATGTCTTTTGTTCAATGTGGACCTGAATGGGAAGATTATCTCACTTGCTCGAATAGAAAACCTCCCATGCATGCACAGACAATACCCCCCCGGAACAACAGTCACCTCTACGCTTTTACTACGATCATGTTGGGGGTGTCCAAAATGAACGTAGCAATGCCACGATCTGAGCTTTTGTCAGGGAGCCATTGTATGTTCATGCATGAGAGGCTATCCTTTCACGCATGTGCGATAATCCTCCCATTCATTCGTCATTTAACAAAATATATTTTATAAAAGGCCACTCTAGCTACGCGTTCCTACAATGCTTTGCCTCGCACTTAGGAGCGCAGCAGAAGCGTAGCTGATGTGACGGGGGTATAAGATATGTTTGATTGAAGTGTTCGGATTTATAAATATATATTGGGAGAATTTACACTGTGTACACAAAGTCAGTGAAATGAGTTAGTGAATATCACTTTGCATTTTCACTCATTATTTGGTCATAGAACACTTATTTACCGTGGCATTTTCACACACCACTCAGGTGGACATATCAGATCACCGAAAATGCACATTATATCAACCCTTCGTCAGTATTTGCTCATATCAACAAAGTTACTGGATCCCTTTGAAGGGGAAGTTTCCGAAAATAGCAGTAGATTGAAAGACAGCAATATTATAAACCAAACAGTGAACGTTTGAATGATTTTTCGTTACAAAGTTATGATATCGTCCAGTTTTGTTCGCCGCACTCTCAAAATGGCAATTTTCCAAAACAAAACATTGTGATGTCACATTAGAACAACATACAACTGACTTTGCACGTAGATTTTGTGTTCATTCCGTTTGGCTATCTTTCGACTTTGTTGACAATAGATGCAAATTTGTATTTATAATACCGACGCAAAATATACAGATTTTTACTGGCTAAAACTTCAAAAAGTATAATAGCTTGTCCCTTAAATACTGAGGTATATAATGTATGTTTTACTAAACAGGTATTCATGTCTCGGCGAGCCATTTATATTGTCGCATTTGATCTGAGCGAGGAATGGGATAAAACGGAGACCAATAAAGACATGCCTGATGATGTGAGTGTGTTTATACATAATTATTCAATGAGATGACCGTCGTAGCCGGGAAGGGGGGGGGGGGGGGGAGTGCGTTGGGCGTACGCATCCCCCCCCCCCCCCCAACACAAATTCACAAAGGTCCAATTTTTGTCGGTCTCGGGTCCACTTTGTACCGGTCTCGAGTACACTTTTTATCAGTCTCGACCATCTGAATTAATGTTCTTGAGCCCGGGCCCCCCCCCCCCCCCCGATTAC
>JBAMJV010003230.1:0-73226 GCA_037951105.1 Echinarachnius parma
CAAGCCTCAAGGCCAGGGTAGGTTGACTTGGAATGATCAGAGGTGTGGGCAAGTGTCCAAGCCCTCAACCCATATTTCTCCTAGAACTTAGTGATGCCGTAGCAGCAAAATTGTTTGTTTTTGTCTGGTAAAAAATGAATAGCAGAATGGTGTGGCTTTATAAGATGGTCATCCTGAACTGTTTTGGGTCAATTGAGTTCAAGATTCCTCTTAACTTTCAAAATAAACTTAAACCAGGCATGATAAAATGCTATGTAATTTCTGTAAGATATTAGTAATTTCAATTTTCTATCTGCATGGACAATGAATTGATAAAATTAAAGTTAATTCTTGTATTCCGTTTTGTGTTGCAGGCAGTCCTGGTGGACATGGAGGAAGGCGTAGTCAATGAACTGTTGAAGGGGTCTCTAAGGGATGTGTTTGACCACAGACAGCTGCTGACAGATGTGTCTGGATGTGGCAACAACTGGTTAGTATTTTGTCTGTTTGTCTGTCTGTCTGTCTTTCTGTCTGTCTGTCTGTTCTTTATGTGTACTGGATGGATGTAGTCAATGAAATGTTGAAAGGGTCTCTCAGGGATGTGTTTAACCATATGCAGCTCCTTACAGATGTGTCTGGATGTGGCATCAACTGGTAAGAAGGTGTATGTCTGTCTGTCTTTCTGTCTGTCTGTTCTTTATGTGTACTGGATGGATGTAGTCCATGAACTGTTGAAAGGGTCTCTCCGGATTTGTTTGACCACAGACAGCTCCTTACAGATGTGTCTGGATGTGGCAACAACTGGTTAGTATGTGTCTGTTTGTTCATCTGCCTGTAGTTCTCTGTGTGTTTTGTGTCTTTGATGAACTGTTGAAGGGGTCTCTGAGGGATGTGTTTGACCATAGGCAGCTCCTTACAGATGTGTCTGGATGTGGCAACAACTGGTAAGTATGTGTCTGTCTGTCTGTCTGTCTTTCTGTCTGTCTGTTCTTTGTGTTGTACTGGATGGATATGGTCAATGAACTGTTGAAGGGGTCTCTAAGGGATGTGTTTGACCACAGACAGCTGCTTACAGATGTGTCTGGATGTGGAAACAACTGGTTAGTATGTCTGTTAGTTTGTAAACTTTTGCGTGTGTGTGTGAGCTTGGGCGCATGTGTGTGTGTATGTGTAACTGTCACTGTATGTGTGTTAGTGAATTGCTCTGTATGTCTGCATACATGTGTATACATAGATTGTCTGTAACTTTGTATGACTGCAATGGTGAAAGAATCCCTCAATGCCGTCAATTGCAATATACTACACAAATTCATGAATACTCATGGTCAGGAAAGCATTAATGCAACTAGATATACTATTTTTAACGATGTTCTCCACTCCATTCATTCAGGGCTGTTGGACATAAGCTGTACGGAAGCCAGTACCAGGAGCAACTTGAAGAGTGCATCAGAACAGCTGCGGAACACTGTGACTGTCTCCAGTGCTTCTTCATCATGCATTCTATGGGAGGAGGTAAATCTCTACACATAAGGCGGTCTCCCACTATGAGACAGAGCTTGCGACAAGGGGGGGGGGGGGGGGGGGTTGTTTCACAAATATCTCAAGTTGAACTTAACACTAAGTTGGACTTAAAAACTATGCAAAGCATTAGTTTCTTTGTAAAATTGTTAAACAAGTTCTTTATACAGGCTTACATTTAAAAAATAAAACTCATAAACATGTTCTTTTATTAGAGAGATATCACGTTATTGATGTGAAATATTGCGACAGTTTCAAATATTTGCATTTGGGCTCTTGAATACATTTAAAGGACAATGAAATCCAGACAAATTGTTGTATGCACTATAAGAGACTAAATATAATGAATAGTCTCTGAAAATTTGAGCACAATTGGTCAAGAAATAAGAAAACTATGGCTCTTTGAAAAGAGCCATGTATTTCTTCAAGTGACTCAAATTGGCAACGCACTCTGGCAAAGTTGTGGACAACTCCCCATACATTTTGTACACAAAATTTAAGTTTTGTACAATATTCTCAAAATTTATGTTTACCCTTCGTTCGAGTTCCACATATGTTTTGTAGAATGCTTTTATACATAACATATCATGAGTTGGGGGAATGGAAAAATGTGACTATGAAGAAAATTGTAAAAATGGGAACATTTGTGTACAAAGCATAAATGGGGAGTTGTCCACACATAAATCAGAGTGCGTTGCCAATTTGAGTTCCCCATAGGAATAAATGGACATCTTCAAAGAGCCGTAGTTTTCTTGTTTCTTTCCAATTATGCTCTAACTTTCAGAGATTATTCTTCTTAGACTATGAAAGCAACATTTTGCTTGGGTTTCATTGCCCTTTAATTTCGAAGCTACAAATGGCTTTCCATAATTGTTAAACTTCCAACTAAGTGTTAAGTTTGACTTGGCATCTTTGTGAAACACCCCAAGGTGAAACTAAGATTGCACAGGACTAGCTGCATCTAGTCTCCTGCACACGTCCACAATTATTATGCATTATTCTGCTTCCCCATATATAGTTCTCAATACGAGGGCAGACTGATAAGTTTTGAGCCTTCAAAAAATGGTACCCAATAGAAATTATTGTTTTATTTTCCAACTTCTGAAAACCCTTCTGATATGTTGTAATTTTGGTAAGAAGAAGGTCAGCCAAAAGATGGATTGTGGAGGTGATATGTCATGATTGGATATGCGAGTGTCTTATATATTGAAAATGATATAATTATAATAAGGTGCCTCAAAATAGTGTAACTAGATCAAATTTGTGCAATAAACATGGTTTATTATTACTGATATATTCTTAAAATCTTCTATTAAATGTAACTAGGAACTAGACCAACATCATACAATAAGTTGTGGAGTTCATTATTAACCTGTTCCCTTCAAGATTCTGAAATCTCCATAGACTTTGTATACAGCCCACCCGGTTCCCGTAGCCAAGGGGTTAATATATTCTTATAAACTTGTATTTACCATTTCTAGGAACTGGGTCTGGAGTAGGGACAGCCATACTGAGCCAGCTACAAGACCTCTACCCAGACGTCTACAGGTAAAATTATAACATTAAATGTTTTTCAAACCATCGCTGAAATTTTTTTTTTTTTTAATGATTCAGCTATTACTTCATTCAAATTCAGCCATTTTACCTCATATATTTAGAGAGCTTTTTAACTTACTCTTTGTTTTTCATTGCAGCTTTCCATGTTCAATTTTGTAAAGAAAAGTTTTGCTCATGTTTATTTATATTGCACTTTTCCATGTTTGTGACCGCTGTTTACCCAAGTAATGATGATGATGTCGTCACGTCACCATACAACAGTGTGCTGGCCATGAGGCAACTCACTGAGTGTGCAGACTGTGTGCTGCCCATAGAAAACCAGGTATGTACTTCGACTTGCCAGACATAGCATCAACTAATATTTGTTACATAGATTGTAGTTGTTGTCGTCACATCACCATACAACAGTGTGCTGGCCATGAGGCAACTCACCGAGTGTGCAGACTGTGTGCTGCCTATAGAAAACCAGGTATGTACTTAGACATAGCATCAACTAATATTTGTTACATAGATTGTAGTTGTTGTCGTCCCATCACCATACAACAGTGTGCTAGCTATGAGGCAACTTTCAGAGTGTGCTGCCTATAGCCAGTTATATGTACTTAGAATTGCAAACAAATCTTAAGCAAATATTAACATTTATTTTAGTTTGTTTCCCAAAATTGTCTTGGCTATAATCTCTTTATGTTACTTTGCATGCATTTTATGACATTTGCCAGGAGATATACCAAACATGTTTTGTATTTTTGTTGGCAGGCACTGTATGACATTTGTCAGAAGGTATACAAAGCCCAACCCCAGGAGCAGGGGGGTAAGCGGATGTACCCCTCGGGGGCCGGCCAGGTCAAAGGTCAAAGCAGTGTGGTCAGTGGTGCGGGGGGCACCACCAAGTCTGGACATGAGAAGCCGTTTGACCACATGAACAACATTGTGGCAAATGTACTGCTGAGTCTAACAAGGTAAATACATACATGTAAGCATTTCCTACATGAACATTGTGATTCCTTTATTATATACTCCGCAAAAAAAGAAACTGGACACTTGTATAAGACCAAATATTTCGTATTCATTAACGATAAAATATATGATATTGTATATCAAATTAAAGATAAAATTACCCTCTTCAATATTCGCATGAAATCCAGATGAAATCATTCATGCATGACTTGTCACGGTCAATTAACCACACCAAGGTCTGTTTTCAAAAATAGCAAAATGGAACATCCACTCAACCATATAAATGTTGATAAGCATAATCTAAAACGCTATATTCATGAGATGGCATAATTTTTATTACAAATGTGACCTTTTCTATCTTCATCTCAATAAAGAGTATAATTGAAGACACATTGTGAACGTTATAGGTGTTATTTTCATCCAAAAGTAACAAAATGGGGAATTCCATGGCAAAGCTTTATTAGTCAAAACCACAGTTTGTGCCCTTATTTCAGCATGAAAATGGTATAAATTTTTCTCAAGAATTACGTAGTCCAAAGATCTTCAAAACCTGAAGTCACCCTTGGTCAAACATTTGGGCAGTCTTTAACATGACATTTCTCTAGGTAACTATGGTTAAAATTGCAGGGGACACATGAATTAGACAAGCTTCATGCCTGTAATACAGACCAGTATGATAATGCTCTCATAACCTGACCCTGTTTTATTGACAAATTTGTATTTCCAGACTTTGTTCATTACAATAAAGTTGAATAATGTCATAATTTACTTGCCCCGCTCACCTTGTTTTAAGTGAAACGCTTACTATCATTTCAGTCGAATGGTGTGGTCCTCCATTGTTTGCTATTTTTGAAAACAGACCTTGCTAGTGTTAATTGACCATGGCATTTCATGCATGAACGATTACACCTTTAAGTTATACCCTGCATGTAGAGGACTAAATTCCCTTTAATTTGATATATGATCATGTACACTTTATCGTACATTAATATGAAATATTTCAACTTATACAAGTGTCCCAGTTTCTTTTTTTGCGGAGTATATATGAGGATTGACAAAAATGAGAATGCTGTTTGACCACATGAACATCATTTTTGCTAATTTATTGCTGCGTTTTACAAGGTAGTTTGATTCAGTTTTGTGCTATTAGAGAATATTGAAATGTCTCAATAACTGTCTTTATTGTCTTGATTGTCGAGTGATTTCCTGCCAAAAATGTATGTAATCAATTACAATCCTGTGCAATTTTATTTCTTATAGTTGTATTTGCTTTTAACCCTAACCAGGCCGGGGGGGGGGGTGGAATCCACCCCCCCCTCGACTTTTCGCAGCGATAATTCCGCAACGCGCGCCGGTATTGCCGCGCGACTTCATGAGTTTTTTCATTGAAGTCTTGCGCAACTTTTGAGACCAAATTTGCGACGACCAGGTACACCGTTCTAAAGTCACGTGACGTTTTGATAAGTGTGCGTCGGCCCGAAAATCGCTAAATTTTGTGATTTGTGTACAAATCCTATGGAAATTACATTTTTCCTAGAATTGACAAAACCTTCATTATTTTTCATTCTAATCACTGCAATCATTTAATTTTGGCTGAAAATGGTTGGATAATGATCAATAATTTATTCCATTGAAAAAAACAATAAAAAACAAAAGTAAAAAAACATAGAAATACATAAGAAATTCCAAAAACAAAGAAATACATAAGGAAAATTTGGCGGTCGCAATTTTTAATGTTCAAAACCTGTTAATTAAGTCATAAAGAATTATTTATGCACAAAATTAGCATATTCTGATCAATATTTAGTGATTTACAGACAAAAAGGGGATTTATGCATAAATTTGCATAATTAATTAAAATTGATTATTTTCAAAAAAATAACAACGCAATCTTGTAGATTATGTTGCAAGCTATCTGCGTGCCAAATTTTGCGGCGGCCGCGCGTTCGACGGCCGAGATCTGAGGGGGGGTGGAATCCACCCCCCCCCCCCGGCTAGAGCATAGCCAAAATAACCCGCCTGGTTAGGGTTAAAGACTATTATTAAACGTTCTCATAATGCCATCTTTAAAATAAAGTCTCAATCACATAACATTATTTTCCAATAGTGAAATACGATAACAATTATGTGACATTTCTTCCCCATGGTTGTGGAAGCAGAAACTGTATAAAGTGAATTTTGAAATATGAATATTGCAGTGCTTAAAATTAAATTGTTAAAGGTGCACCTGTAAAGTGTCAGATATTGCCCAAATGACATTTGAGACTTCAATCCTGTACCAAAATCATTGTAAGATATGTCCGAATGATGTGTGAAAGTTTCATTGAAAAAGAACACTGCTTTCCTGGTTAAACAAGCGAAAATATGTGTCAGCTTTTACAACGGTCGTTTATGAGGTTTATGACCGTTCATTAATGCTTTTGAGCTGAATGATAGATATCGTCATACTAAAGGGGCATTTGAAAAAATCTAATCCTATTTTATTCTTCTCTTACCATAAGCTAAACAACACGGTAGAAGAGAAACGAGGAAGCTCCAAGTAATTTTCGTAGAGTTAGACACTTTACAGGCATCCCTTTAATTTCTTTATTTCTGTCTACAATCTCCAGCTCATCGAGGTTCGAGGGATCGCTGAACGTAGATCTGAACGAAATCAGCACCAACCTCGTCCCTTCCCCAAGCTGCACTACCTGGTCACCAGTCAGACACCCCTGTACACTTCCAGCAGCTTGAAGATACCGGCTAGAAGGTAAATGATTGTTCATTTCCTCGGGGAAGAAACATTGTCCATTAAGTATTCAATTGCAAATTTGATTTTAAAAATTTGTATTATTATTTCAAAACATCCGGAAACTAACCAGAAATATATGATATTAATCCAGTTTTCATTAATTTGTATTATCCACAGACTAGACCAGATGTTCACAGATGCCTTCTCACGAGAGAACCAGCTGCTGAAAGCTGACCCCAAGAACAGCCTGTACTTGGCATGCGCCCTCATGTGTCGCGGAAACGTACAGGTTTCTGATATCCGACGCAACATAGGACAGGTATGATCAAGTCCTTCTTCATTGGCAATTAGATTGGGGTTCTTAGCGCAAACAAGTGCGAATAAGCGCAAACTAATTACTGCAAACAAGCACGAACAGGATTTACTGCAAACCAATTTGTTCGCAGTAAATCACATTCGTGCTTGTTTGCAGTAAATCCTGTTCGTGCTTGTTCGCAGTAAACTTGTTCGCGCTTGTTTGCTCTAATTAGTAGGACCGATTAGATCCTTTTATTATGCCTCCGCAACGAAGTAGCCGGAGGCATTATGTTTTCGGGTTGTCCGTCACCGTCCGTACGTACGTACGTACGTACGTAGATCCCGTTCTCGTGATCGCATTATCTCAAGAACCGATTGACGGATTCTCACCAAACTTGGTTCATGTATGTATCCTGGGGTGACAATGAACTGATTAGATTTTGGGGTCATGAGGTCAAAGGTCACAGGGCTCATTATATATGCAAAAATAGCTCGTGATCGAGTTATCTCAAGAACCGATTGACGGATTCTCACCAAACTTAGCCCAAGTATGTAACTTGGGGCGCCAATGAACTGATTAGATTTTCGGGTCATGAGGTCAAAGGTCAAAGGTCACAGGGCTCATTATATATGCAAAAATAGCTATTGATCGCGTTATCTTGAGAAGTGATTAATGGATTTGCACCATACTTGGTACATGTATGTATCTCGAGGCGACTAATAACGGGTTAGATTTTGGGGTCATGAGGTCAAAGGTTGCAGGGCACAATATATATGCTAAATTAGCTTGTAATTGAAAAATCTCAATAACTGAATGTCATTTCAATCAAACTTGGTACCTGAATGTATCCCAGGAAGCCATTGTAGCCATCAGATTTAGGGGTCATGAGGTCAAAAGGTCAAGGTCACATGACTCATTAAGCCAAATTAGCTTATAATTGCAATATCTCAAAAACCAGTTGACAAATAACTATCAAACTTGTACCTACATGTACATTGTATTTGTATCTTGTAATTTTTACTTTTAAAATTGAGTTGAAGAATTAATTCAGTGCATGTTAATTTGGGCTTGATATGAATCACACAATGGCGGAGGCATCATTTTTGACTGCGCGCAGTCGAAGATCCATCTAGTTCATAATGCTATTCTGTGTTAGGCATGTAGTGTGACCTCAAGAACATGCAGAATTTAAATCTGAAACCAAGATAAGAAATCTAATCACAATTGAAAAATTAATTATTTTGTTATCATAATTACTTGACTTTTCATCCATCACTAAATTTTGTCACTAAGAACTCATTGCTATGATGCTATCTCATTTGAATGACATCACTTGAATTATTTGACTCTGCAGACTACGCCCGTCACTGAATTTCATCCCCTGGAACACCGATGGTTGGAAGACTGGTCTATGCTCTGTCCCCCCAGTCGGTCATCCCTACTCTCTGCTGACCCTCGCTAACAACACCTGTTTGAGGACTAACTTCTCAGAGCTCAGGGACCGGTTTACTAAGCTCTACAAGAGAAAGGTCTGTATTGCTCAATTGTAAAATATCAAATGAAGTTTCTCTGAAATGTAAAGCCCCTCTGAAGAATGATTTGTAATGTATTTCATTATTATCAAATAAAAGTAGTTAAACTGTACAGATCTTGACACTGCTTGAATATGGGTAACTGTTATTACTATGTGATGGTAGAAGGGATGAAAGCTTGATTCTCCGCTCATAACGCTAAAAGGCTAATTTGTAATCACTGGCAATTCTCTGTGTCTAAAAGTGGAAATGTGCATTGAACTGCTTGACCATTTCCTTCCCCCACATGACACATTTAATTGTTATTTCTTATAGTGATTATAAACCTGCTCTGTACTAGATTCAGCAATCCCTATCAAATCAAATCAGGGCAACCAAGTATGTAGGGAATGGGTTAACAAAATTCAGTTATTTGTTAACAGGCCCACATGCATCACAACATGACTGTTGAAGGGATGGATGCTACAGAGTTTAAGGAAAGCCTGGAGTCCCTCCCATCTCTCCTGTACAAAGACTGATAACCAACCCTCCCAACAGATCTTATTAACATTTTACAAGTCCCTTCTCCACTTGAAAAGGCATCCATTTATCAATAAAGATTCTCTTCAAATACTCACAGCCATTATGAACAAAAGCCTATCTATTTTTGCTCTTCAACAGGCCCACATGCATCACTACACGGCGGTTGAAGGGATGGATGCTATAGAGTTTAAGGAAAGTCTAGAACCACTCCCATCTCTCCTGTACAAAGACTGATAACCATCCCTCCCAACAGATCTTATTAAAATTTACAAGGTCCCTCCTCTACCTGAAAAATGCAACCATTTATCATAAAGATGCTCTTTAATTATTCACAGCAATTATTTACATAACTTTTTTTTTTTTTTGCTCTTCAACAGGCGCACATGCATCACTACACGGCGGTTGAAGGGATGGATGCTATGGAGTTCAAGGAAAGCCTGGAGTCCCTCTCGTCTCTCATGGATGAGTACCGCACACTGGAGACGGCCAGCGGTGATCCTGTCCCAAGACTAAACGTAGCGACGTGAGGGGCGTCATCACCATATGAGGGATGCAACCATGAACCCATGGCAAACGCTATCATTGGTGGTATTACACTAGCAACTCAGAATTGTGCAATTTGCGAAGGATCAAGAGTGCGGCAGGCTGGATACGGTGGACTGGGGTCCCATGCCAAAACTAAACATGGTGACATGATCGAAGGCTATCATCTTAATCTGAGGGACTTGGTTGAGATCTGAGAGCCGAAGACACGAACAGATGGTGGCATCGTCACGATTTGGCGGTGCAGTGCTTGTAACACAGGTGAAAGAAAGATTAGCCTGTGTATTATTGCATCTAGGTCAAAAATCATCTAGATGTTTAGAGGCAGGAGAAATCCTAGCGATGAGTTCCATGCTCATTGCAGAGGCGTACCATTGGAATTACCTAGGTGAAATGAAAGAGAAGTAGACCAGTGTTTTTCCAATGCTCGATGAAAAGCCAAAATCATTGCAGTGTCTTCTATATTCTTTGCTTACATATACAGTAAGCAGACTGGTCGTGTAATGGAGCAGCGTTATCATTACATAAAAATCACCTTGAAAATCAAATTGTTGCCAAATTATTTTGTGTTGCTTGTGGGAAGCTGAAAAATGCATCAGCAACCAAAAGTGATTGTTACATGTAAAATTATTGTTTTCCTATAGTTACCTTATATAAATATGTCTTATTGTGCCTTGAGATGATCACATACCGTGAATGGAAAATGTGTTCCAATCGAATCATTTTGTCTTTCAAAAATGTGTAATTGCCTTAAATTTCTAAAAAGATCTTCATTTATATTTATATAGTTCTTCATTTTTTCCTTTGAGTACTGTAATGTCAAATTAGAAGTATGCAATTGTTTACTTTCATACCCAGGAATGCATTTGAAGGCAGATATTCTTAGTACGTACAGTCAAAGCTGTGTATAGTGGACTACCTCAGGGAACAACAAAAGTGGTCACTTTGGACATGTGATCTATAGACACATTCCATAACATTGTTTTTTAATAAATGACACCTTTACTGAATCCAACAAGGCATTTGTAATATTCAAACCCTTTTAATAATTGTTTACAAACAGATTATTTACATGTTTTTATATGTTTGTCAAAAGTAAGTCAGAACTAATTTATGCATAATTTGTATTCAATCATAATCAACAGGTTCAAACTAGCTGGTAAATAGGGTTTTCTGCATGTTTAGACTTTTTAACACTTTGTTAAATTGGGTCAGTCAGTCCCCCTCCCCCTCCCCTTTGACCTACTAAAATACTATGAACAACATTGATACTGGAATTAACTTCATTATCTTGTGCGGGTCTGAACTGTACCAAATGACCAGCGGTAATAATAAGCTTTCAGAGACTGTCCTGTAATAGGTGCTATATAAATATGATCTATTATTATTATTATCATCTTTATCTGATTCTTTACTCATGACGCAAGACTGTTAAGTCAACATTCTGGTTGCGGATAAAATGTTGACTTCTTCCTCTCAAAAAGATTTCCTTGACCGCACACCTCTGCATACGATTCTGTCTCTACCGTCACAAAGGCGAGTTGTATTATCCCACATTTTGGAGTTTGCTCCTTGACTTCTACGGTGATCTGTTCCTCGTCTTTTAGAGCTATCTCTAGAGAATTTTCTGGAGTGACTTGTTTCTTAAATCGTCTGGAGTCACATTTCCTTGAATTCATATCTTAAATCCAGTGGGCAAGTCCCCATTTTCTTTTTCCCGAGAAGCCTGCACACAGAAGACAGGGTGGATCTGTATTTCCAATTTGGTCTTTGAACTGATGTCTTTATCCACACAAGAATGTGTTTGATATCACTGTCGTGCAGTTTACTTTTTTGTCCTCTTCTTTTAGAACTATCTCTAGCAAATCTTCTGGGGTGACCTTTCCTCTTATCCATCTCCTTCAATGCAATAGTCAAGTCCCTGTTTTCTTTATTTGAATTTGAATTTCACATTTATCAACAAATTTGCTATTAAAATATCTACAAAGAAATAGCAAAATTATTTACCAGGTGTATCATGGTCACATCTGAGTAAGCCAAAGGCTTGAGGCAGAGTGGCTCATATGTAAGAGCATAGATATATTATTATACATTTGTGTATAAGAATACAAAATACTAACACAAAAATACAGTTAATAAGTCAATTAATTAAACATTATTTATGCCGCCGAGTAGCCTGTTCATTCATCAACTTTAAGAATACAAAATATTACCAAAATACAGTTAATAAGTCAATTAAACATTATTTATGCCGCCGAGTAGCCTGTCCATTCATCAACTTTGGGTAACTACCAAAAGCCGTGCGAATAGAGCGGAATCTGCATTGATCTCAAAGCTTTCCTGGTCTCCGCCAATCTCGAAGGTCGACAGTCTTAGTTTGTGTATAGGTGAGAAGAAATCTCCATCTGTCATCTGCATCTTAAGAAAGTCCTTCATTGCCGCATCCCCCTTTGTTTCGGAATGGCAGAGGTCGTCCATCATTCCATGGTCAGCTTCTCGTCCTGATGCCAAGCTGACAAGATTCTCTTTAGTCGGCTGGGTGTGCTTTCTCAGTCTTCGCGAAGGTTTTCAGTTTCAACTTGTGGATTGGTGCGAAGAAATCTCCATCTGTCCCCATCTGATTTTGAAGAAAGTCCTTCATTGCCACATCCCCCTTTGCTTCGGAATGGCAGAGGTCGTCCACCATCCCATTGTCGGCTTCTTGTCCTGCTGGCTGCATAGGATTGCACCAGCTGAGAATGGTCTTGAATTTCTTCTCAATGTCTGTTCTAGAGTGTTGGGTTTTGGATCACATTCATCAAAAACTGTTTCAAGGGAATCGTATGACATGATATATCTTGAAAATGTAATCTGAGGTCCACAGCACAATGCTAATTTCATTTTGTGTCCCATTGAATGTTACTGTAATGTGCCCGTTCAGTATATTGGATGATGTGATGAATCATAACAGGATCATGAGTTGTGCAGCTCTTAGTGTATTTTCATTTCATTTCATTTTATTCACTCGTAAAACCAAAATACAAAGAGAAATGATTTACAATGTAAAACAACGCTAATAAATAAGACATATACAGCAATTATACAATACAGATGAAATTGGAATATGAGTAGAGACCATAATGAATAATGATAATGGTCTCCAATAGCTTCTCAATGTCCGAGGCATTTCTTGAGAGGCTAGACTTGTGTTGATCGTTGCTAGAGGCGTGGTTCTTCTTCATGCATACCATAGCCTTGCAGCAATCAAGAATATCTGCTCTTGAGTGGGATGTCGGGAGCCATGGTTGGAAAGTCTCCTTCTTACGGCTGAACCCCCCAACACTTCCCTTGGTCTTCTTGCTTCCATTGACGGTTTGCGCAATTGTCTGGTCCACTGCGATCTGGCTGAAGCCAATCTCTTTATTGCGTTGCACTGCAAAGCCTCCCTGAGAGAAGTGCTCATGGGCATTGGGATGAGTGACTGGCAGCTGTGACATCTCTGCCCAGTATACGGTTAGATACCTCGCATAGTTGACATTGTCAAATGCGAACATGTATGGCAGGAATTGCCTGACACATGGTAGGTGAAGAGCCCCGTTCCCTTCACGTGTCGCACGAATGAAGAGACCATTTGGAGATAGGTGCCCCAGAACTTCTTCATAGGACCATTGGGACTGGCACAGAATTCATCGTACTGCTTGTGTAGCTCTGTGAAGTCGTGGAGCTCGATGAGTTGCTGGAAGCGTTCAAGGTTGGGTTGGTCACGCATCTCCATAAGAGCTTTCAAAAGCGATGTCTGATCAAAGTCCACATCGTCGTGATGGGTCTGTTTCCACCTTTGGAATTCTCTGATGCGCTCCATGGCTTCAGCTACCAGCTTGTGCATCCTGATGGCTCGATTGGTCTTCTTGCTTCCATTGATGGTCTGCCCGTCGCAGTCGTTTTGTCCCTCTTTCCAAAATTCAAATGTTGGCAAGTATGAATTATTGGATGATGTGATGAATCGTAACAGGGTCATCAGTTGTGCAGCTGTCAGTGTATTTTCATTTCATTTCATTTTATTCACTCGTAAAACCAAGCTCTTGAGTGGGATGTCAGGAGGGCATGGTTCAAAATGGATTGATGGTCTCCTGGCTCAATCATCTGATCCACTGCTATCTGGTTGAAGCCAATCTCTTTATTGCCTTAACCCACACAAACTATTGAATACAAACACTATGTCCCTGGGCATATTACTGTGTCTCCCCTGTCACACAGGTGAGTTTGTGGTTCAAAATCTTGGGAACAATGCAATTTACACAATCGTATAGCTGTTATCGTCATATATTTTACCCGATTCATCATTCATATTACTGTCATTGACAAATTCATGGACAGCCAAGGTTCGCTAAAAAGCGAACTTTGGCATCCACAATACGCTTCATATTGAACTTTGCAGTTGCGTTTGCATGAACATGGTGGCAACGTAGCTGTCTATCATTGTAGCATCTGCTCCAAAAATCATTCCAAACTTTGTCGTGCTCTGTAGTTGAGAACATGCGAACGCAGTTGCATTTGCATGAGCATGGTGGCAACATAGCATGATTGGCCACGTCTCTCTCTCAATGTTGTTCTTTAGACCTGCATCGCCTTTTCCCTGTTTGGTAGATAGTATAATATGATATTCTCATATTCAAGAAAGGAGACAAGAAAGATATAAAGAACTACAGGCCTATCAGCTTACTACCTCACCTCTACAAGATTTTTACCAGCGTAATTCTTGCCCGCATAGAAAAGCAGCTCGAGGACAACCAACCAAGAGAGCAAGCAGGCTTCAGACCAGGAATTCCGTACCTCCGACCACCTTCATGCACTAAGCCAAATGATTGAAAAGTCAAAGGAATACCAGTTTGACTTATGTTTAGATTTTGTGGACTATGATAAAGCCTTTGACAGACTAGACCACCAGTCACTTCTGGCTGCATTAAAAAAGCAAAACATTGACGAGAAGTATATAAAAATCATCAAAGTAATATACAAAGAGCCTACAGCACGAATTCACTTGAATGACACCATCACAGACTCAATTAAAATCCTGAGAGGTGTCAGACAAGGAGACTCTATGTCACCAAAGCTATTCACTGCAGCTTTGGAGGAAGCATTCAGGAATATTGACTGGAGTGACAAAGGTATCCTAGTAGACAGGGAATATCTCACCCATCTCAGATTCGCTGACGATATCCTCATCTAAGCCACACCCCTGAGGAGCTACAGGAAATGATTCATGATCTTGCAGAGGAAAGTAGCCATGTCTGAAGAAGATATCTTTCAACTGTTCCCTCTCAGTCCCACATATAGGTCTGGCATGTTGCTAATCTTAATCCAATGTAATGGCTGTTCTTCATAGTTTACGTTAATGTTACATCCATTGTTAGTTTTTGTAGTGGGGCAATTCCACGATAAAGTGGACATGACCACCAAATTTTCAAAATGGTCAGATAGTTTCAATTTTGGTATCAAAATAAAGCTTAAGAACTGAATTTTTAAAGTCTGACCTTTAAAATAGAAATATACATCAGGAACATATTAAAATATGCGCATAAAATATGAATAATTAATTTTCAACCAAATGTCTGGAAAACGTGTTGAAAATAAATCAATGTAGCAAGAGCAAGTAAGACAGGAGGTAAAAACTTATTATATTTTCTCAGAGGTTTAGGGTTGAATGTAATACAAAAAATCATTGAAGTTCATTTTTTTCATTCTGATACGCTTCAATGAACAATTCATTTATGATAAAGAATATTGTCCCGGTGTTACGGTAAAAACTGATATTTTTAGCATTGTAAGAAAATTACGAACACAAAAAAAACAACTTAAATTGCCCAAATCTTGACCACACATATCTACCATAAACAAGTATCAAAATGATGATTGGACATTTCATTAATTAATTAAAAATGGTTGAATAGTGGTCCCGGTGTTACGGTCACTGTAACACCGGGACTGTAACACCGGGACTTACATTGCAATAGTACAGGGAGCATAGAGAATCACTGCATACTAAAGTGACCAGCTACATTTGTAGTTTCTGTCATGTTGGGGTGGTAGCTTGATGTATACATACTAAATTGTTGCTTGATCTACTACCTAAAGTTAAAATGTTTTGAGTTTTTAGTAAGACAACCCATTTTCCCATAGACTTTGTACATTAAAGTCCCGGTGTTACAGTGCAATTTTGTATACTCTAGTTCATAATTATCTTGATAATAGTTTTTTTTTTACAAATAACACCCAATTATTATTATTGAGTCTCTGCTACACCAAATCAACATAGCCACTTTTCAAAATGTTTACTAACTTCACAGAGTTTTGCCAGTAAAGTAAGACAACCTGATTTTCCATAGACTTTGTACATTACAGTCCCGGTGTTACGGTACAATTTTGTATAATCTAGTTCATAATTATCTTGATAATAGATTTTTTTTTACAAATAACACCCAATTATTATTATTGAGTCTCTACTACACCAAATCAACATAGCCACTTTTCAAAATGTTCACTAACTTCACAGAGTTTTGCCAGTAAAGTAAGACAACCTGATTTTCCATAGACTTTGTACATTACAGGCACAGTGTTAAGGTACAATTTTGTATAATCTAGTTCATAATTATCTTGATAATAGATTTTTTTTACATATAACACCCAATTATTATTATTGAGTCTCTACTTAACCAAATCGATATAGCCACTTTTCAGAATATTCACTTCACAGATTTTTGCCAGTATAGTAAGACAACCTAATTTTCCATAGACTTTGTACATGCCCTTTCAGAGGTCCCGGTGTTACGGTCACGGTGTTACGGTACAATTTTTGATATGCTAGTTCATAATTATCTTCATGATAGATTTTTTTTCCAATTAACACCTAATTATTATTATTGAGTCTCTACTACCCCAAATAAATATAGCCAAGTTTCAAAATGTTCATTAACTTCACAGAGTTTTGCCAGTATGTAAAGTGTTAAAAAAAGCATGTCCTTTTTGCGTCCCGGTGTTACAGTAGTAATTAATGATGCGTAACTCATTGATAAATGAAAATTTTGTATTAATTTTTTTTTTCAAAGTTGCTTGTGATAACAGTCAAAGATATACAATAAAAGATTGTTCTCATTCTTTACACTTAATTTGTTATTTACATTTGGAAAGTGAAAATGTGTTCTGAAGTGTCCCGGTGTTATCGTGGAATTGCCCAGTGTTTGAGGTATAATGTGTTGTTGTTTAGCTTCTCTTGTAGCTATCAGCAATTTATTTTAGCAAGGAACAGCGAATAAATCAAACTTACTTCGAAAAAATGACCGCTAGCTCATAAATAGGCCTACCTGAATCCGAGAGTGGAATTGAAGATGACAAGGTTATGTCATTTACGTAATTTTCCGTGGGTTGGTTTCCTAAGTCTTCTGTTTGCACATCACTTTCTTGAGTTTCTTCAATTTGCATCATGGTGCATTATCTTGGTGAGAGGAATCAATCACGTAAGTACCGTACTGCATATCTGTAACAGCCAACTTAGTCAACAAAATAGTCAATCGTCATTATTGCAAGTCACTAACATGTGAAAGTTAGTTCAAAGTTCAACACACAGTATGGGAAAATGGCAAGATATGAGAATTATAAAGGTTGCAAATGTAGATAACATCATACCAAACAAAAGATTATAACAAATATTGCAACAATGAAAACTGCACAAAAGATATTAGCACAAGATCAAATGTGCCATGTCGAAGTACGTAGTATTCAGCCTGTATGATATTTTACTTTCGTGTGGTATGCCTCAAAACAAATTGGATGTAATGGAATGTTGCACCTTTTTACAAATGTATCTCGTTTCTGGCCGAGTGGTTTCATCCCCTTGCTTCTTTCGTCTTCCCAAGGAAGGCGGCTTGCACACGGCACAAGGACGCGTCGGGTTCTCCTTGCCTTCGGTGGGTGGAAGAAAGGCTGGCCAATGCTGGGAGCTTGCATATTCTAATCGCATAATGTTTTCTTCGCTTTTCCTACCTGCCCTTCCAGGTTTGGGCCGATCGGAACTCAGAGAAGCACCGTACGTGATTAGCTCCTCGATAAGAGTGAGCACAAAGTTGAGATGCGTCATCTTCTTGGGCGAGAGGAGACAATACACAATGTACGCGTTTGTCACAGCGACATCATCGAGGTGGAAAACGAGCTTTTTGTACCATTTTAGTGACTTCCTCATGTCGGCATATTTGTTGGTGAGGAAGTCAGATAATTCTACGCCCCCCATGTATTTATTGTAGTCTAAAACTATTTGTGGTTTCCTAATTGGTTCACCCGTGACCCTGTCCTTCTTTCCGGTTTCTGCGAATGTGGTTGAATGTATGGTGGACAGCATTGACATGTCCCGTTTATCATGCCAGAGCTTTGCAAGAATTTCTTTGGCCCGTTTGAAGATGGTGTCCCCCCGTTTCAGTTTTTGTGCTGGCTTCAAGTTCTTAGGCATTTGCTTCCTATTCATCCGGACAGTTCCACAAGCATGAGTCTTTCTACTAAATAAAGCAGAAAACAGAGTTGGGCTAGTATACCAGTTGTCCATGTACAATCGATATCCTTTGTGAAGTAGTCCCGCCATCATTGACAACACAAGTTCTAAGATGCCTGATCCATCCTGAGCTTTACCGGTATACAGTTGAAATTTCCAGGTGTAGCCGGATGTATCGCATATTTTGTAGGCTTTCATTTCGTACTTGGCAGGTTTCCTGGGGTTGTAGGTCTTGAATGAGAGCCGGCCGTAAAATCTGATGAGCGCTTTTTGACTAAATGATCTCCTATCTATTCAGGACAAATCTGCAGTCAACAGTGTTCTATCTTTCCTTATTGTTCTATGTTTTGCAATGCTGACATGGTGACGTTGTATCATGAGTACACAGCATGGATTTGATTCTTTGGACCTCATTCATGCAGTCTCTTACAATTTTAAAAACAGAAATTGTGCTTGCAATCCTCACAAAATGCCTGCACCTTTGTACACTTCTTTGTTTTCCAATAACAATGTGTGCACTTTCCTTGGCCATCAGAGCATGTTTCTGTACAGATGGGTCCTGGATGGAAACGATTCTGACCAGGGCTTCTCTGCTTCTGTAGATGTCATGTGTAGTTGCTCAGAGTCTTATTTGTTGCCAAATTCATTAACTCTTTAAATCAGCTCCTCCCAAGTGGTCCCAAACTTGGCTTTCTTTTCAAATGAAAACCTCATAATATGACCGCACCCTCTGCACTACCTTTGTTTTCTAATAACAATTTGCACAATTCCGTGGCTATCAGACATATGATTTTCCTCATCAAAGTTCTGAGCTATGCTGCTATTCTGAAAAGAAAAAAATATAAGGTCACATACAAAAAATCCATTCTATGGATTTTTGGAGCATGAGAACTGTTTCTTGAAATGGTTTAATTTTGGAGCATGAGATACTGCGTCTTGAAATCAAGAGAATAGTTCAAATTTAGAATAAGGATCTTCAGCGTTGAAGGATATTCGTCTTCTGCAAGGACTCGCTAGAGAAATCACGAGTTTCATCGTCAACATCAGTAGATAAAGGGGGAAAATCATTATTTATTTTCCTTTTACAAAAGCTTTGTCCTAATTGAATGTGTTTATCTGTGAAAGAAGAGCCCGACACTCACACTACAGATTAAATTGTTTTAATAAAAGTAAATTTCAAATTTTCTAGTCTACAGGTCTCTACTCGCACAGACATTCTCTAAATTTGCATTCACTGTGAGGTTGCACGTGCAATAGGCATAGCCGCTTGAAAGAACTGAATCCTATCTTCACCTGTGAGTGTGTTTCCTGGAACTGCTTGTAAGCAGTGTGAAGAGATGAGGCCATCACCTTTCTGGCTAGATCTGCGCCTTGTTTCTTGATATAGGAAGGTTGATGATTTTCACCAACATGATAGCCTGACTGTGTCATTAGAGATAAATGGCAAATTACTCACCTGTGTACAAATTTGAGTCCCTCCAGATACTCGCAGCCTTTGACCACATCTAAGGCTCATACCTAAATCATGGCGTCCTGCCAGGGAATGCTCCCTACAGTGGAGTAATAGTGTTTGAGGTATATGCGTTGTTGTTTAGCTTCCCTTGTAGCTCAATTTCCCCCGGCTATCAGCGATTCATTTTAGCAAGGAACAGCAAATAAATCACAACTTACTTCGAAAATGACCGCTAGCTCAGGTTCACGGTACCATTTACGCATCTCTACTCCATGCCACGTACGGAGCTCTCTTGTGCACGTTGTACTTACAAAACTATGATACCCATATCTTGCTTCCAGCATATCTCCTGATGTATATGCCGTACTCACGACACTACAATGCCCATATCTCGCTTCCAGTGTATCTCGTGCATTCCGGTATGCATGCTGCCCTCAAAGAAGCAAGAAGTGATCTACGACTTCTCTTAGCTTGCCTGTCACGTGACTGCCCAAGAGGGGAAGTTTGATCGTGACATTGAGCGGTTTAGTGTCGACCAAACTTTCGAATGCATGTTTCCAGATTGGATAATTCATGGGGTCGCTACTGAATCTAGAAGTCCTACCGCATCTCGACCCCGCACTCTCGGCCATGTACTCAGCTTTCTTATGTATCCCGTACTCACGACACTACGATTCCCATATCTCGCTTCCAGTGTATCTCGCGTGTTCCGGTATGCATGCTGTCCTGCAAGAAGTGATCCACGACTTCTCTTGGCTTGTCTGTCACGTGACTCCCCAAGAGGTGAAGCTTGCTAGCAAAAAGCTGAAATACTAAGGTTTTTCATCTTCATGGTAATAGACTTATCATCTTTTAAATGGCTTAGCAACAATTTCTTCAGTTTTTAGCATGCTTCGTGCCCTTTTATTTACAGATGTGTTATGTACATTCTTTTGTCCAACTCATTGCTCTTTGGCACTGGAGTAAATTTAGCTCCTTTCTTCAAGCAAATCTCATTCAATATAGTTTCAGACAATTCTAAAACAACTGGATGTACAAGTTCAATTTCTAGGTGTTCAAAACTATGTTTGTAAGGTTCACGGTGACTACTTTTATGTTTTAGCAATGTGTCCTTTTTCCGAAAGAAGGTTTGTTCTTTTTGTTCACCTCTCTCCATGCTTCGGCAATTCCCTCCTGTGGTTATACGAGGCCTGATCAAACTGCCTCTGCAAACTTTAAAGTAAAATTGAAATCAACATCAGGTGCCTCTTGTGGTCAGTGTCATCAAGACTCAATATGGATTCAATGCTTTCAACCCTTTAATGAAAGATTTATGCCACTACCCTCTTCAAAGTACCTCCCACGTAAGTCTTGACATATTTTTGCTCCACTGCTCTTTTTGTAATTGCAATTCTACCCTACTATATGAAATAATAAATATATGCATCACTCTGACAGTCGAGTTAACTCACCTTACCCTGGCTCCCGGCTCCAGCCGCCCAAGACGCCGCTAGTACTAGTGGTCGATCCCACCGCCGCAGCAAGGTTCCAGTCACCAGTGCAGTGGAGTCCCGTCTCCGGCACCCGGGAAGTCCGCAAATTACCCAATAATCACTTCCTTAAACCCACTGTCAATGCGTCCGAGGATATATATCCTGCCTGCTGGATGGTGTCAGATCGGACAGCGAGACCGGTGAACCCAAAATGGCAGTGAGGAAAAACCTCCAACCAGCGGTCCACCTGCTCTGGGGTCATGGTGCAGCAGTGCAGGTGCAGTCTCTGATGGCGACTGCAGCGCTCCTGGAGGACATCCCGGCACTCGTGGTGCACTCGGATGTCTAGGGAGTCGTCCTCTTCATCCCTCAGGTTGAGGAGCAGGACAGGGCCTGGGCGTCCCTGTCCCTTCACTCACTTGAGGAGCTAGCGCTGGGCAGGCTTGTGACTTATCGAGAAGTCAAGGCCCTCTTCGCTGATGGCCGTTTCCGATGGGTCATGGATCAGCCGCAGGAAGTTGTCCCAAGCTCCCGGCATCACGCGTCCTGCCTTCTTGGGATTGATCCCCACAGCGACCCCCAGCAACAATCCTGTGGCAGGTACTGTACATGTGATCGAAGTCCTCATGGTCACAATAGTTTATGACTCCTCCGACCACCGTCACTTGTAACCGCGGAGAGCGTCCTGGGGTGGCCTGAAGGCAGGTGTCGAAGTCTGTTTGCTTCAGCTTTTTTGAGAGCCGATCGAAATGGAAATGACTATCCACAAAACGAAACCTCGGCTTGGAGCAAGTTCCAGGGTGGAGTGCGGGAACCAAAGCACTGGGCCCGATGGGTTCTCCACTCACGGGACCTGACGCGGGGGAGGGCACACCTTGTGTGACGGCCGGCTCCTCAGGGGCCGATGGGCGCTCCCCGGTCTCTTCATGGCTTGGAGGGGCATTTACATGATGCACCAGGTCCATTAGGGACCTTCCTTCCCCGAGGATGGTTCGGGCCAAGAACTTGAGCCCTCTCACCCTGAAGGGGAGGAACCGATTCCGGTGCGGCACGGCCCCCAGGGGGAACCGGTAGCACTCAGGGAGGTGGGTGGTAACATGATGCTTCAACTTACAGAAGCGTCCACCACACCCCCGAATCGGGCATCGCTGCACCGTGCGCTTCCGCTTCCTTAATGGCTCACTTTCAGAGGCCATCCTGCTTGCAGCGCCATTATTTCAATTCTACCCAACTATATGAAATATTAAATACATGCAATCACTCACAGAATCGCTATGAATGCTCTCACCACAACCACCTCATGCACAGACACATTCACACGTTCATTCCACACACGCTAACGAGTGAACTCACCTTACCCTGGCTCCCGGCTCCAGCCGCCCAAGACGCCGCAGCGAGGTTCCAGTCACCAGTGCAGTGGAGTCCCGTCTCAGGCACCCGGGAAGGCCACAAATTACCCAATAATTACTTCTAACAGTAACCTCAAACCCACTGTCAATGCGTCCGAGATATATATAGAACACCAATAATAAATACCCACAAGGAATATGTATAAACTAACTAAAACCGTACTAAACTGTTCTCTATAAGTATGAAACTGTACACGCTAAGTAAAGCCTAATAACACCGTGAGCACAATATCGAAACGCGTCTGTCGCGTCCGGGGACAAACCGGCAAGAGAGCGAATGCATACAAACTACTCATCTTCGGACCTGTGTCCATTCCCAGACCCGCCTATGGCCTCTGAAACTTGTTCCGGAGGTCCATAGGTCACGGTCAGCCCATATTCAATAGAGGTCAATATACGGGACCTCGTCCGAAACTAAAAATAACGTTCTAGCGGCATATACGTTTACTGCCGGATGCGCAAGCGTCATACTACGGCAGTATACAGCGCAGGGAGTTCCGGACTCCCTGGATCACGATTCGTCCCGGGCGCACAGGGAATGCTATGTCGCCATTTTTCAACATACACTGGGCCCAAAAAGAAACTTATATTTTTTCACATGGTCATATCTTGAAAGTCTGTCCATGAAAATTAACCAAAATGACACATGGGATTACTTAAATACCCTACTCCAATGACATGTCAATATCCAAACGGTTACCCGACTGACAAGAACCGAAAAATGTACTGACATGGAATCGTTAGCTGTATCACATGTCACAGCCTGGTCATTTTGGCAACAGAGTTTAAGGCAGGTGAGGAAGTCAAAACAAATTGAAATTAAGTTAATGTCAGTTACCCAAACACAGACATCAATAGTGGGTGTGTCCACCATGTGCTTGGAATCATTCAGTGCATCTGCTACGCATGCTGTCCACCAGGTTTCTGATACAGGCTATGGGAGATTGTTCCTCTCTTCCCGTAGAGCTGCTCTAAGTGTGTGCATTAACATGCGGATTGTCCCTTATACTGTGACATGTGGTCCCGGAAGTTGTTCCATGTCAGTGCTTTTTGCGGTTGTGTTAGTGGGCAACTGCTTGGTTACTGACATATGTTTAGAGTAGAGTATTTAAGTAATCCTGTGTCATTTTGGTTAATTTTGATGCACAGGATTTTAAGATATGATCATGTGAAAAAATATAAGTTTCTTTTTGGGCCCAGTGTATATTTGCTGCGCGGAAAAATATTGATTTCCTTATAATAAAGCAAAATACTGCAGTGGTCTGATCGAGAAAGTATTTCGCATCGTCTTTCCTTCTGACATCGTATGAACCACTGTCCAGAAGCCTCAGGTGTGAGTCCCTATACTTGGCCAGTTTTTGGGGTGTTGGACACTTGATCTCTAAAATCGTATCACTGTCTATGCGGCCATCGAGGCTGGCACCCAACCATCTCTCCTCGGGTCTAACAATAAGACCTGCTTGTTCAACATGACAAGCAGACTCCCTCTCAAATAGTTGTCTCGCTAGTTGCTCGTGCTGTTGTCCGTGTGCCATGGCAGCATTTCCTGTGAATGCAGGATCCAGGAGAGTCGTTCAGGAGTGGAGCAACGTCGAGCCGATTGAAGTCCCCCAGCAAGAAATTTCTCTCGGTAGGCGTGTAGGTCATAGTTTAGCCCAGACGACTTCTATGTTATCTGGCACTGTGGTGTCTGTTTGCACAGGGTTAAATATGTTAAGACGACGTATGGTTATATCATATGAATACACCTGTATGGACCGAAAATGATCATTAATGAAGATTATGAATTATGGATTATGAATGGAACACCGGGAAAGTATAATTACCTCACAATTAAACGGATCATTAGTCTCGACATATACCACCTCTCTTCTTGCTCCATCTATCGTCAAGATCTGGACTGGGTCCCCACTCTGCAGATGACAAGGCTGTATTGACAGCCAAAAAGCCGGCAACAGCTTCACATGATGTTTGGTGCAAGATTCCCTCACCTCATCAGGGGCAACAAATGCTGTAACCTGGGACTTGTGCCCTAGTGGCTGCTGCCTTTTGCCCGTTGGCATAGGTTGGGGTCTAGGAACTTTGAAAGGGATTGTCTCGTGCAATCTTTGTACTTTTACACGGTTTATTCCCGCTGTAACGATGTGAGACAATATTTCCAACTGTTGCAATCTTCGCTGACTGAAAGGACATCCTGTTGTAGTCAATATAGACTCCTAGTTGGACCAGTGCCACGGAACTTTATACAACCAGGCACAGTAGTAATCGCCTCCGTGATCCAAACAGACCGGCCGTGCACCCACTCGGGGCAATAATCGCATCCTATCATTCTGTTGCGTTGCATTTTCGGCACAAGCAATAGACACTGTCATCCACCTGTCAATTTTGTAGCCTTACAGACTTGTTATCTATGCAATTGTCCTTTTATTCTACGAAGCTTGTGGTCAAATGACTTCAGTGCCCATGTAGGCATGTCATTTTGAAGACATAGCTTCTTGTAGTATTTGTAACATACATAAATTGGACCCTGACTTTCTTTGATCAACTGCTCAAGAAGGTCAATTTCTCGAGTTGACCAGGGATGATTGAAATTAGCAGGTAAGTGCCTGCTTTCCATTCTGACCAAATTTTGCTTGTCATCAACTGCAGTGTTTTGATCAATAGGAGTGATATCTTCCTCCAAAGCTTAAAAATGTGCAGCTTATTTAAGAGATGGATATGATGTGGCAACTTCTGGAATATTTCTGTGTCTTCGTCCGTCTCTGGGTTTGTGCCTGTGTCATCCCCTACCTCTGCAGCAAGGTAAGCTTCTATCGTGTCCACTTCTGGAATATTTCCGTGTTTTCATCAGTTGCTGGGTTCCTTATCGTGTCCATATTGATTGGGACATACTTCAACATGTCTTCATCATTACAGATAATGCAGGCTTCATTTCACTTATCACTCTATGAAAACGCTCATCCTTATTGCCCTGCTTTCCTGCCCACGTCCAATACTTGCAGACAATGTCCTGCCAGAGAAATGTGATACCCATTGGTAACAGATGGTGCACATGGAGGTAGTGGGGATACTCATACTGTTCACCAGTAAACATATTGACTGCCTTTTGAGCGATAGCATGACAACAACCAGCTACCTCTAGCCCTTATTCATTTAGCTTCTTGTGTCCCTTGCTAGACCCTCTTGCAGCCTGCCTTTGACTTGCTCTGCATTGCAATGCGTGAAGCATCCTCTTCGATGATACTCTTGATATGAAAGCATGAAACCGCTAATGAGCTTTGGCTAGCATTACAGATAATGCAGGCTTCATTTCACTTATTGCTCTATGAAAACGCTCATCCTTGGTGCCCTGCTTTACCGCCAACAGCTGATACTTGCAGACAACGTCCTGCCAGAGAAATGTGATACCCATTGGTAACAGATGGTGCACATGGAGGTAGTGGGGATACTCATACTGTTCACCAGTAAACATATTCACAGACTTTTGAGCGATAGCGTGAAGACAAGAAGCTACCTCTAGCCCTCATTCATCCAGCTTCTTGTGTCCCTTGCTGGATCCTCTTGCAGCCTGACATTAACTTGTTCCGCATTGCAATGCGTGAAGCATCCTCTTTGATGATACTCTTGATATTAAAGCATGAAACGAAACAAAATACAAGAGAAATTTACCTGGCATTACCATTGATGAGCTTTGGCATGCATTACAGATAATATAGGCTTCATTTCACTTATTGCTCTATGAAAACGCTCATCCTTATTGCCCTGCTTTTCCGCCAACGGCCAATACTTGCAGACAATGTCCTGCCAGAGAAATGTGATACCCACTGGCAACTGGTGATTTACATGGAGGTAGTGAGGATACTCATACTGTTCACCAGTAAACATATTGACTGCCTTTTGAGCGATAGCATGACAACAACCAGCTACCTCTAGCCCTTATTCATTTAGCTTCTTGTGTCCCTTGCTAGACCCTCTTGCAGCCTGCCTTTGACTTGCTCTGCATTGCAATGCGTGAAGCATCCTCTTCGATGATACTCTTGATATGAAAGCATGAAACCGCTAATGAGCTTTGGCTAGCATTACAGATAATGCAGGCTTCATTTCACTTATTGCTCTATGAAAACGCTCATCCTTGGTGCCCTGCTTTACCGCCAACAGCTGATACTTGCAGACAACGTCCTGCCAGAGAAATGTGATACCCATTGGTAACAGATGGTGCACATGGAGGTAGTGGGGATACTCATACTGTTCACCAGTAAACATATTCACAGACTTTTGAGCGATAGCGTGAAGACAAGAAGCTACCTCTAGCCCTCATTCATCCAGCTTCTTGTGTCCCTTGCTGGATCCTCTTGCAGCCTGACATTAACTTGTTCCGCATTGCAATGCGTGAAGCATCCTCTTTGATGATACTCTTGATATTAAAGCATGAAACGAAACAAAATACAAGAGAAATTTACCTGGCATTACCATTGATGAGCTTTGGCATGCATTACAGATAATATAGGCTTCATTTCACTTATTGCTCTATGAAAACGCTCATCCTTATTGCCCTGCTTTTCCGCCAACGGCCAATACTTGCAGACAATGTCCTGCCAGAGAAATGTGATACCCATTGGCAACTGGTGATTTACATGGAGGTAGTGAGGATATGCATACTGTTCACCAGTAAACATATTCACAGCCTTTTGAGCGATAGTGTGAAGACAAGAAGCTACCTCTAGCCCTCATTCATCCAGCTTCTTTTGCCCCTTGCTAGACCCTCTTGCAGCCTGCCATTTACTCGTTCCATAATGGCATGCGTGAAGTATTCTCTTTGATACGCATTTGATATGAAAGCATGAAACAAAACAAAATACAAGAGAAATTTTCCTGGCATTACCACTGATGAGCTTTGGCATGCATTACAGATAATGCAGGCTTCTTTTCACTTATTGCTCTATGAAAACGCTCATCCTTGGTGCCCTGCTTTTTACTTGCAGACAACGTCCTGCCAGAGAAATGTGATACCCATTGGTAACAGTTGGTGCACATGGAGGTAGTGGGGATACACATACTGTTTATCATTCTGACCAAATTTTGCTTGTCATCAACTGCAGTTGATATCTTCCTCCAAAGCTTCAGCCTCTTGTGCCCTAGTGGCTGCTGCTTTTTGCCCGTCGGCATAGGTTGGGGTCTAGGAACTTTGAAAGGAATCGTCTCGTGCAATCTTTGTACTTTTACGCGGTTTATTCCCGGTGTAACGATGTGAGACAATATTTCCAACTGTTGCAATCTTCGCTGACTGAAAGGACATCCTGTAGTAGTCAATATAAATGTAGACACCTAGTTGGACCAGTGCCATGTAACTTTATACAAATAGGCACACTAGTGTGCTGCGGTTCCAGCTGCAGGACAGGTCCGTGCAGGCGACACTTTTTTTGTTGGCCTCATTGATCTTGAATCCCAACCCGGCAGAGTGACTACAGCATCTGCCTTCAGAAGCGATACAGTCACACTCAACACCAATAATGCGATTCTCCTCCAGGTTCACCATCATCTCCACATGATGATAGTTGTTGATGGTTTGCGAATAGCGAACTTGGCAGCGTAGAATGATGTATGGTCCCACCATCCTGTGTGTCACCACGCCGACCCATCCTGAGTGCAGGTAGTTCATGCCTTCACTGATGCTGCAAAAATTTCGGTTCGGTTGATTGTCACAGGCTGGCATGTTGACAAAGTTGTCATAGATATCTGTAGGATATATCTGTTGGGCCACTATGAAAAGAAAAAAGCATTAAACGTAAGTCTAGTTTCAAGGCAAGCAATCTTTTTCTATTTTGACTAGGCAAATAAGTCTTTACATTTCCTCCATAATCGACTTACCTATGAAACGACACGCCACTCTCTTTCTCCCTCCGGTTGGTACAACTGACAGCCGTACACGATTCCGGCATCTTGGCTCTTGGCCAGTAGAAATTACCTTCCAGGCAACTGAATATAACAATTTGAAATGTTTGTCAGATTTAGATTTTGGGCCACTAGAATAAGAAAAATCTTTATTTTGTTTTGCCTCACTTGGACGTAAGGCAAAACAGATCAAGGGAAATTCCCAGATTTACTTTTTGTCTTACTGTTAGGATGATGTTGTCCTCGTCGTATTCATCAATGATCTCCACGATCTTCGCCTTGAGGTTGACTTGGGACTCACGATACACACATCTTCAAAATAGTCTCCATTACGAAACCTCCTTCCACAAATCATCTGAAACACATTGTGGTCTTTAAACTGCTCCAAGAACTTGTGGACGTCCTTAACCATGACGCGGCATTCGTTGTCGGAATTACCTTCATTAATGAACTTGCATATTGTAACTACTGTTTGATCGTCTTCAGTACCTAGTTGTCATGCGAGCACATGTTGCTCTTCGTTGTACTGCTCAATGATTTTTTCCATGTCAAGAAGCATCCAGAAGAGGCACCATATGTCTTCTTGAAGATATCATAATACAGGCTGTTGATATGATTGAAATGAAATAGACAAGAGACCCATTCATTTTTGAAATTTCTTTAAAACACATTTAACATAAAAACAAAAAATAAGACTTACAATTTTCTCTATATTTGACCGCGACGCGTTTATATCAATAATTGGTACCGTAGAGATATAAAATGTCCATGATTCGGGGGTGAATCCATACATTATAAGGCTTGCCAAGATAAGCCTCTGTTGTGTACAGGAAGAAGACAAATAGAGCTGGATAGGGGTTGATCTGTCAATGATCTTTCGATGGCCGGTCTTAAATAGCGTTGTGAGGTGCCCCCTCACAGTAGTTGAGTAGAATTTGACTATAGTTACATTTATCTAAAGTAACTATCATCAGTTTATAAAGATCTTAGACAAGTAGAAGTCCTACGGTTCTATAATTATAGTCAATATAGTACAAGAAAAGGTCTAGATGTAGCTGACTCTTAGGCCTGCTAGTCAATGTTATGGTTGTCTTCGCCTAGCCCTAGGCTAGGGTATATAGACCCTAGTTAAGCTTGGCCCTAGCCTAGCTCTGGCATGCGGGCTACGTTGCGTCGTCATGATCAAGTAATTGTGTCAAGTGGCAGGTATATGTATCGAAAACCGACTAGATTCGTCAACTTCCAACTATGCGACTGTTGTGCCAATTGTCAGATCTAGATACTGTATCAAGTCTGATTTGATATATGTGGTTCTGTTATAAATATGAGATTAATATGCAAAGAAATAAGGCACGACATGCGGAAGATATAATTTAATATATTTTGTTTTATTAACATGAAACCATCATTGGTTTGAAATTAACACATACTAAGCAAAACATAATTGACCTGGCGCCATTAATCACAAAATAATAATAATCAGGGGTAGTTGAGTTACATTATTATTTCTGTTATGCCTTATGGGGATAAATTACTGGGTGAATAGCACCTTAAGAGTTCTGGAGAGGTTGCAGACCCAGTCTGCGTAGAAAAAACAGGAAGGTATGGGCGTTGGCTGTAGTAGTGCTCGCGAGAGTTCATTGCATCGAAGTTCCAGTCCCAGTCTGCAATGATGTGAAGTGCGCGGTGGTTGGATTCCCCATGACGAGCGTCGTGGATGGCGATCGACGACTACACCGCGATTCTGGGGAGATCTATGCCCGTAGTGGAGATAGTGAAGTTGATCCGCCAGGCCGGAGCCGGTTTGAAGATCAAGTGGAGCCAGCTCGGAGACGGATGGAAGCCGGTTTGACGGTTGGAGCATTGGAGCTCGGGTCGGATGAACGGCGGATAGGAGCCCAGCTGGTTCCTAATGGGGAAGGTTAAAGCCAATAATTCCTAACATTTGCTTCCTCCATTTTACAATTAAACGCTAGCTATCCAGTAATAATTATGGCAATGCATGTATTTATAGTATAGCCATAATCACAAATATAAAACACATGTATAACATGTACACATGTAAAACAAAAATATTTTGTGAACTCATCTAATCTTCACGTATATATAGAAGCGCAATATCTCAAATCATTATACCCAAAAGCCTCACATAAAAAATCAAGGAGTATTCAATATGGTCATGCTGTTTAATTGCATAACATTTTCTTAACATCAAATGTATCAAGCTTTCGAAACATCACTGAAATACAATTAAACTTTAAAGTTACGTGTTTTAAAGCCTTGAAATTAGAAACTAATAACTGTATGCATGAAATAATCTCAATAATACATATAATCGTCAAATTATATAGTAAACGTTAACTGATATTACAGCTGGTATAATATATCGCATTGATTGTATGAGCGATAGATCTATAACAAACATATGAATAAATGTCTAACAACATCTATTCAAGAAAACTTACAGAATTTATGTTGACAGATGGATTGGTGAAGAGTTATGGTGACGGCAAGGGTGGCGTACGACTCTACCCAGCATGGTGGTTCTTCGTAGCTTTCCAGGGTACATAGCATAAGGTGAAATGCCTATAAGAACTTCACAGTTCTAGCACAGAATTTGGCTATTCCCTGGTGTATCCATGCCCACTCTGATAAGCACGTCTTGCTCTCTCAATCTCTGATGGCTATCTGTGCCACTTGACTCTTCTCTCATATTCAAGTTAATCACAGCAACCACATCCAGCGCACAACTGTTGTTCCGACTGTGCCATTTTGGTGAAACTCCATCTGGAGATGTTTCATTTGTTCTAATGACTTGATCCTCCTTGCCATATCTCCTCAAGTCATTAAAGACCAAAGTTGGAAGCGCCTTCGTTGGAAGTGCCTGCATTGGAGGTCCCTCTGTTGGGAGTCCCTCTGTTGGTAGTCCCTCTGTTGGAAGTCTCTCTGTTGGAAGTGCCTCCGTTGGAAGTGCCTCTGTTGGTATTCCCTCTGTTGGTAATCCCTCCGTTGGAAGTGCCTCCATTGGAAGTGCCTCCGTTGGAACTGCCTCCGTTGGTAGTCCCTCTGTTGGTAGTTCCTCTGTTGGAAGTCCCTCTGTTGGTAGTCCCTCTGTTGGAAGTCCCTCTGTTGGTAGTCCCTCTGTTGGTAGATCCTCCGGTGGTAGTCCCTCCGGTGGTATTCCCTCCGTTGGTAGTCCCTCTGTTGGTAGTCCCTCCGTTGGTAGTCCCTCTGTTGGTAGTCCCTCCGTTGGTAGTCCCTCCGTTGGTAGTCCCTCCGTTGGAAGTCCCTCCGTTGGTAGTCCCTCTGTTGGTAGTCCCTCCGTTGGTAGTTCCTCTGTTGGAAGTCCCTACGTTGGTAGTCCCTCCGTTGGTAGTGCCTCTGTTGGTAGTCCCTCCGTTGGTAGTTCCTCTGTTGGAAGTGCCTCTGTTGGTAGTTCTAATGACCTGCTCCTCCTTGCCATATTTCCTCATGTCGTTGAGGACCACAGTCCTCCTCTCGTGCTCCACCAGGGTCTGAGCCATTTTGGTTGCATGTTCCTCCGCTGCATGTTTCTGCAGTTCTTCCTCCAGTTGAGGAGTTGAGACGGAATCGCATCTTGCTTTAATCTTCTCGGTTCTTCGTAGCTTTCCAGGGTACATAGCATAAGGTGAAATGCCTATAAGAACTTCACAGTTCTAGCACAGAATTTGGGTATTCCCTGGTGTATCCATGCCCACTCTGATAAGCACGTCTTGCTCTCTCAATCTCTGATGGCTATCTGTGCCACTTGACTCTTCTCTCATATTCAAGTTAATCACAGCAACCACATCCAGCGCACAACTGTTGTTCCGACTGTGCCATTTTGGTGAAACTCCATCTGGAGATGTTTCATTTGTTCTAATGACTTGATCCTCCTTGCCATATCTCCTCAAGTCATTAAAGACCAAAGTTGGAAGCGCCTTCGTTGGAAGTGCCTGCATTGGAGGTCCCTCTGTTGGGAGTCCCTCTGTTGGTAGTCCCTCTGTTGGAAGTCTCTCTGTTGGAAGTGCCTCCGTTGGAAGTGCCTCTGTTGGTATTCCCTCTGTTGGTAGTCCCTCTGTTGGAAGTCCCTCTGTAGGTAGTCCCTCTGTTGGTAGTCCCTTCGTTGGAAGTCCCTCTGTTGGTAGTCCCTTCGTTGGAAGTCCCTCTGTTGGTAGTCCCTTCGTTGGAAGTCCCTCTGTTGGTAGTCCCTCCGTTGGAAGTCCCTCTGTTGGAAGTCCCTCCGTTGGTAATCCCTCCGTTGGAAGTGCCTCCGTTGGAAGTGCCTCCGTTGGTAGTCCCTCTGTTGGTAGTTCCTCTGTTGGAAGTCCCTCTGTTGGTAGTCCCTCTGTTGGTAATCCCTCCGTTGGAAGTGCCTCCGTTGGAAGTGCCTCCGTTGGAAGTGCCTCCGTTGGTAGTCCCTCTGTTGGTAGTTCCTCTGTTGGAAGTCCCTCTGTTGGTAGTCCCTCTGTTGGAAGTCCCTCTGTTGGTAGTCCCTCTGTTGGTAGATCCTCCGGTGGTAGTCCCTCCGGTGGTATTCCCTCCGTTGGTAGTCCCTCTGTTGGTAGTCCCTCCGTTGGTAGTCCCTCTGTTGGTAGTCCCTCCGTTGGTAGTCCCTCCGTTGGTAGTCCCTCCGTTGGAAGTCCCTCCGTTGGTAGTCCCTCTGTTGGTAGTCCCTCCGTTGGTAGTTCCTCTGTTGGAAGTCCCCACGTTGGTAGTCCCTCCGTTGGTAGTGCCTCTGTTGGTAGTCCCTCCGTTGGTAGTTCCTCTGTTGGAAGTGCCTCTGTTGGTAGTTCTAATGACCTGCTCCTCCTTGCCATATTTCCTCATGTCGTTGAGGACCACAGTCCTCCTCTCGTGCTCCACCAGGGTCTGAGCCATTTTGGTTGCATGTTCCTCCGCTGCATGTTTCTGCAGTTCTTCCTCCAGTTGAGGAGTTGAGACGGAATCGCATCTTGCTTTAATCTTCTCGGTTCTTCGTAGCTTTCCAGGGTACATAGCATAAGGTGAAATGCCTATAAGAACTTCACAGTTCTAGCACAGAATTTGGGTATTCCCTGGTGTATCCATGCCCACTCTGATAAGCACGTCTTGCTCTCTCAATCTCTGATGGCTATCTGTGCCACTTGACTCTTCTCTCATATTCAAGTTAATCACAGCAACCACATCCAGCGCACAACTGTTGTTCCGACTGTGCCATTTTGGTGAAACTCCATCTGGAGATGTTTCATTTGTTCTAATGACTTGATCCTCCTTGCCATATCTCCTCAAGTCATTAAAGACCAAAGTTGGAAGCGCCTTCGTTGGAAGTGCCTGCATTGGAGGTCCCTCTGTTGGGAGTCCCTCTGTTGGTAGTCCCTCTGTTGGAAGTCTCTCTGTTGGAAGTGCCTCCGTTGGAAGTGCCTCTGTTGGTATTCCCTCTGTTGGTAGTCCCTCTGTTGGAAGTCCCTCTGTAGGTAGTCCCTCTGTTGGTAGTCCCTTCGTTGGAAGTCCCTCTGTTGGTAGTCCCTTCGTTGGAAGTCCCTCTGTTGGTAGTCCCTCCGTTGGAAGTCCCTCTGTTGGAAGTCACTCCGTTGGTAATCCCTCCGTTGGAAGTGCCTCCGTTGGAAGTGCCTCCGTTGGTAGTCCCTCTGTTGGTAGTTCCTCTGTTGGAAGTCCCTCTGTTGGTAGTCCCTCTGTTGGAAGTCCCTCTGTTGGTAGTCCCTCTGTTGGTAGATCCTCCGGTGGTAGTCCCTCCGGTGGTATTCCCTCCGTTGGTAGTCCCTCTGTTGGTAGTCCCTCCGTTGGTAGTCCCTCCGTTGGTAGTCCCTCCGTTGGAAGTCCCTCCGTTGGTAGTCCCTCTGTTGGTAGTCCCTCCGTTGGTAGTTCCTCTGTTGGAAGTCCCTACGTTGGTAGTCCCTCCGTTGGTAGTGCCTCTGTTGGTAGTCCCTCCGTTGGTAGTTCCTCTGTTGGAAGTGCCTCTGTTGGTAGTTCTAATGACCTGCTCCTCCTTGCCATATTTCCTCATGTCGTTGAGGACCACAGTCCTCCTCTCGTGCTCCACCAGGGTCTGAGCCATTTTGGTTGCATGTTCCTCCGCTGCATGTTTCTGCAGTTCTTCCTCCAGTTGAGGAGTTGAGACGGAATCGCATCTTGCTTTAATCTTCTCTGTGCTGGCCCGATCCTGGAACAATGAAAGTCTGTTGTAGCAAAATGCAGTGAACACACCCAGGTACTCTTTACTCCCTTCATGTGTAGAGCGTTCAGCCATTGCTCCCGTCTGTCAGGATCAGCAGTCTAAAATAGTTAAACAATAAAAAATATTAAATCATGAGAGAAATTAACTTCTTAAAATGTTTCGGAGTTGAGATGGAACGACACCCTTCTTCAACCTTCTCCGTTCTTGGCTCATTGAACATTGATGGAAATCCGTCCTGTGAAAGTGTAATGAGCACACCCAGATGCTCTTTACTTCCTTCATGTGTAGAGCGTCGAGCCATTGTTGTCGCCTTTCAGGCTCAGCAAGAAGTCTAGTATAAATAAATGAACAATAGAAAATATATTTCAACATGAGATGAATTAATTTATTAAAATATTAAAGAATATTAGACATATCTATTTTCAATGAAAAAGGAAAAAACAATACCTTGCATTATACAAGGTTACATTATACAGCATCGATTTGTTGAACCAAAGGCCACTTCAATAGCAAGGATGTATTTCTGTATGTAAAGGCATTATAGGAAAAAGGGCTGCTCGCCATGTTTTAGTATGTGTTAGTAATAATATATTTACTCCAGTAAAACAACATTTAAAAATAAAATTTGATGACATAATGACATGAAAATTTTTGTAAGATTTTCTCTTTCTGTTGATGAATTAATCAACCAATCAGATTCCTGAGTAGCTTTAGGCCGTGTACTACATGTACATCAGGGATGTAGTACACAACCTCCCCTGTCGCTGGGTGTGGGAACATTCCACGGAGTGCATCTGCATGGAGTGATGCTTCCAGCATCGTCGTTGCTGTCTTGTTTGATGCAGCTCCATGAGCTACTAGGGCTGCAACTATGATCCCTCACTGATGGAGGGCTTCTTGTATGAGGATTGCCAATTCCTTGCCTGTCTTGGCCTTGCCTGGTATTCCTGCATTCTGATCTTTGGCTTTAGGTTGTGTACTACGTCAGGGATGTGGTACACAACATCTCTTGTAGCAGGGTGTGGGAACGTTCCCCGGAGTGCATCTGCATGGAGTTATGCCCCCAGCATCGTCGCTGCAGTCTTATTTGATGCAGCTAGGACTGCAACTCGGATCCCTCACTGATAGAGCAGATGGATGGCTTCATGAATGAGGATTGCCAATTCCCCGGAGGGCGTCCACATAGAGTGATGCTCCCAGCATCGTTGCTGCAGTCTTGTTAGATGCAGCACCATCAGCTACTAGGGCCGCAACTGGGATCCCTCACTGATAGAGGAAGGAGGTGTATGGAGGGCTTCTTGTATGAGGATTACCAATTCCTTGCCGATGGCCATCCTCACATGGGCATTCAGAGACACTATCATGAACACCATGACCTCTGATGTTGCTTGCTGCTCTTTGTGAATGCCTTTCATCTGGTTTTTGGCCTTGTCATAGTAGATGTGGGCTCTAATGGTTATTTCTGATGAACATTCCTTATTATTATTACAATTACAAATTATCACATGGGCAGAATATTCTTGAATCATTCAAGTGTCACTGAGTTTGTTTAATTCAATGTTTGAATTGATTTGATTTGTTTCCACATTTTCAAGAACATATGCAATATTTAATGCAAGGTTAATTGCCACTGATTTTCTTCAAAGTACCTCCCATGTAGATGTTGACACATTTTGCTCCATTTTTCTTTTTGTATCAATTTCGTTGCTTGTTTGGGAATGTCAAACTTTCTGACTATGTCATCTCATATCTCTTTGCGAAGGCAGGCACTCGAGTTAGGTGGTAATTTATAATTCCATACCTCGATGTCGATGCCCTTGCGGTTCACTGATGTCGGTCCTCAGTTCGCAGTCATTCGCCTGGATGTCGACATCAGGCTTGATGGTAGCAACCTCTGATCAGGCTGGATGTCATCGAGGCTGGAGATGCTCACAATTGAAATTGAAATAAAAAAGTTTTTATTGAAAATAATAACACTCGCAGCCGAATGGCTGAATTGCAGATACTTTACAAACGAAGACAATACATAATTAAAATAATATACCATAACTTAAAAACGAGGAGCTCCTTAAATTGGCAATTAAATATGGAACATGGTACAATTGAACAAGAGAATAATATTACAATATTACAAAGACGATAAACATTTATCACTGAGGGCATCGACAACCTCTGATTCGATGTCTGTTGCCTGGATGTCAACATCAGGCTGGTACCTCAAACCTCTATCAAGTTATGTTGTTTGTTCTTCGATATCCACAATTGTTATGCCTCTGCAACGAAGTAGCTGGAGGCATTATATTTGTTAGTTGTTCGTACGTCTGTACATCCCGTTCTCGCGTTATCTCAAGAACCCATTGCCGGATTCTTACCAAACTTGGTTAATGAATATATCTTAGTGTGCCAATGAACGGAGTAGATTTTGGGGTCATGAGGTCGAAGGTCACAGTGGTCATTAAGTATGCAAAAATAGCTGTGATGTTGAACATTTCAGAGAAATTTTTGATCAAAACGAGAGGATGGGAATGTGAATGTCCCATTCTTCACCTTGAATGTCACCCTCATTCATTCTGTTATTATTGTTATTAAATAAACAAAAAAATGACAATGACAACTGACAAGTATGCAAATCTGTTGAATATTTGTAATACTTCATTCTTGCTGCATCTTGTATGGTTCTAGATGTCACTTGCCAATCTGAAGGCTTTAATATCCTACGTGACACACGTTTCCTTTAATAACCAAGATCCTGTGCCATTTTACCTACAGCTACCCAAGTTTGTGTGTGGGTACTTGAGTTGTGTATTCACTGTAGCCAGGCTAGATTGCTCTCCAGTGAGTGAAAATTGTGCATGTCTTGTGTCTATTGACAGAGGTTATAACTAGGTCACTGTGAAGTGCTTCGACAGAGATGTTTATCAGTCATATTAGGTACCATATCAAATAATCTGTATATAAAGGAAATTGATCTCTGCTTTGCAGGCATAGATGGGTATATGTGGACATTCAGGAATTAAAGGGACATTTTCCCCAACATATAATCACCTTTGATTATGTTCTCTTAACATTAAAACACAATTTCATGCAAATACGACCAACATTGGCCTTTTGAGCAAGGGATGAGCATCATTCAAAGTCACTCGCTGTACAGGATAATCCCATTCATCGCGAACACCAAGGAGGCTGCCATTGATGTTTATGAAACTTGGATCGCTCTAAAATGTGACGTCAAACCCGAACTACTCTTTTGTGTTTGTGCACAAACCCCGCGAGCTGCGAGAGCTAACAAAAAGAGGCCGAGCTTGTTTGTTCGGGTTTGACGTAGCATTTCGGCGCGAACAATTCAAAATCCGGGTTCCAAAAAATATAATGGCAGCCTCCATGCTATACGCGATGAATGGGATTAGCCCATACAGCGATTGACTTTGTATGATGCCCCTCCTTTGTTCAGAGGGCAAACATTCGACATATTTGCATGAAATTATGTTTTAATGTGTAGAGAAATTAATCAAAGGTAAATAGATGATGGCGAAACTTTCCCTTAAATTTAAGTCGGGAATCTCTTGACTGACTTGAGGCATTGCACTTATATTCTGTATTGGGTTTTGGGTTATTTGATCAAATTTATTTGAAAGAAGTGATGCACAGGTCGGATGTTCATGTAGCTCCATCCATGATTGTAATTAATTGAAATCAGTAGCATTATTTGTTAATTTTGTACACGTATCATGCAGCAAACCCTAGTTACCAGCTATCTGAACCCGGACACATAATTCGCAAAATCATTTTGAATGATTGGGCTAAGTAGGCAAAATAATATTTGTTTACGTAAAGAAATTACACAAAAGTATAACATAAATCTTAACATGATACATATTGTTCAGGGGGGGGGGGGGGGGGGATGAAAATGAATATTATCCCCCACCCCCCTCCCTGAACAATAGGTTTCAATTGCAGATCGACGCCCATTAAGTTTAAGACAGTTGTGGAGTAAATGTATCTCTTATCACATGATACTTTAACCCTATTATTAGAATAGACTTTCTCAATTCTATTGCACTTTTCTTGTAATTATTTATTAAAAACAAGAACATTGAACTGATCTTTCTTTGTTAAGCTATACAAGTGTGTGGAGAAAGTGGATTAAGTTGATACCACACTGTTCGATACCATGCAAAGCTAGGATAATTTGTTTTGGAAATGTTCAAGCCTTAGACCTTTGTATATCATCATTGGTGTTCAATGTATTGGATATTGTCAAAATAAACATATATTCTAATTAATGTGTTCAGATACAATTTGTTGGAAATGTTCAAGCCCTAGACCTTTGTATATTATCATTGCTGTTCAATGTATTGAATATTGTCAATACAAACATATGTATTCTATGTACTGTTTTCAGATACAATTTGTGAAAATACTGTTATTTTTGTGATATTTGTGACATAAATAATGATTTTTGTGATATATGTACCATAAATAAATGTGTAATTATTATGTAATCAATTGTGTTTTACGAGTCATTTGTAATTCGAAGGGATAGTTACAATGACTTGCAATGTTGTGATTAATCTCAATGCAGAATATGTGCCTAAATGTGCAAATCTGATTGGTTCAAATGCACACATTTTCTGATTGCAATTAACGCAACTTTGTAATTGATTGTAACTCTATAATGCAACACCCCCTAAACATATAGATAGATAGATAGATAGATAGAAAACAACGAAATTCAATAAGATAGTCCGTGGAAAAAAATTTTAAGGTGATATTTCGGCCATAGGCCTTTGTCAAACTGACAAATTTAATTCATAATTGCATCAACAAAAACAAAAACCGTATCCAAGGACGCCAAATTGTTATGACGCGCAAAGCGCAGCAAAAGAGTATACGTCATAAAGAAGGGAGATGGGGGGGGGGGGGGGGTGGGGGGGAGAGGGGAGAGGGGGGTGTGAGAGAACAGGTGGAAGAGAGGGACAGACAGAGGGGGGAATTATGGAATGAATATAACGTAACATTCACTTATTACTTGTATATAGATTTTACTTATATATACAGTGTAACCAACAATTATTTGGACACCCTGAAAAATAGGAAACTAACTATTTTGATAATTTTTTCAAAAATGGTCTTATATTTTATCTTGATTTCAACAAAGCAGCATCTAATAAACACATACAATGAATTTTAGGCAGCTTTTTACCAAACATTTTCTTCAAAATTTGTTCTAGCATCATTTCAATTAAAGCGATTTTTTCAAGGTGTCCAAATAATTCTTCGGTACACTGTAGATAGATAGATATATAAATATATACTCCGCACAAAAAGAAACAGGACACTTGTTTAAGTTGAAATATTTAATATTTATGTACGACAGAGTGTACATTATCATACAGGGTGGCCCCAAAAAACGGAACGGGGCACTTTCCAAAAGATAGTAACAAAATGATTGTGTCCATCGGATAGCGTGTCCTTTCCAATGAAAAACGAAACCAAGAACAGTAATTTTGGACGAGTAGTTTTTGTTGTAGGACGTCTTGAGTGAGACCATGTCAGGTTCACATTTTTGTCATTTTTTACCAAGTCACTGCCTGATAAATCGCACTTCTTGCTCCTCATAGCATCGAGCACCTATGCCCATTCTCTTGGCACACAGCTGAATGCACACTAACAATGGCGTGCGTTTTGCTCGATGATCGACGCTATGAGGGGCAGTGAGTGCGAATTATCAAGCAATGACTTGGTAAAAATTGACAAAAAAGGGAACCTGACATGGTGTCACTCACAGCGTCCTATAACAAAAACTACACGACCAAAATGACTGTTCTTGGTATCGTTTTTCATTGGAAAGGACATTCTATCCGATGGACATAATCACTTTGTTACTTTATTTTGGGAAGTGTCCCGTTCCGGTTTTTTTTGGCCACCCTGTATATGAAATTAAAGGAAATTTAGTCCTCTACAGGCAGAATATAAATTAAAGGTGTAATCGTTCATGCCTGAACTGCCATGATCAGTTAACAATAGCAAGGTCTGTTTTAAAAAATAGCAAAAACAATGGATGGCCGCACCATTCGACTGCAATGAGTAAAGCGGTGGTCACAACCCGCCGTACTTGCAAGTGCGTGCCCCGTGCGTGCTGTCTACTTGCAAAAACGTGGGCAAAATTTGGGTATCCGTACGTGGTGAGTACCGACTCAGTACCGACTCAGTACGGATTTGGGAGCACGCAGACACGACGTAGCACTTTTAGTGCACGAGGAACTTTCGCTGCGTTCGCTGCGTTTTCGCTGCGTTCTACAGCCAATGAGCGCACGTGCGTGCTGCGCACGTGATAAGTGCGTGGTCCATGCTTACTCGGCACTTCCCCAGTTCAACTGTCCAATGAGCACGCAGAACTCACGTGGACCGTACCGAGTAAGCACGTGCTCCGCACTTACAACGCACGTTGTGTGCACTGATTTCTGCAGTATAATATGAGCAGAAAAGGTTGTTCGCACTTGCACGCACTTAGTGAGTATGGACACCGTACGTGAGCAGCACGTGTAAGTACGGCCTCCATACGATAACGTGGCAACCGCACGGAGACCGTACGTTGTAAGCACGTTGTAAGCACGTACAACGCACTTACCACGTGCGCAACGTACGATGCACGCAACCGCTCACGGCCAGGCGTGGCGTGCGGGCCACGCACTTACACCGTGCGTTGACGGTACTCCCTCCCTGCTCTTGCCACTCCCTCCGCACGTTTTCAGAAAAACGTAGTGGCCGTGGCCTCCCCAAAAAACGTACGGACTAAAAACACGCACGGTGGGTTGTGACCAGGGCTTAAGCGTCTTGCTTGAAACAAGATGTGCGGGGCAAGTCTTTTATGACACCATTCAACCTTATTGTCATAAACAAACTTCAAAAATACACATTTTCCAATAAAACAGGGCCAAGTTATGAGACCATCAACATATTGGTCTGTTTTTGAGGAATAAAGCTTGTCTGTTGCATGTGTCCCTTGCAATTTCAACCATAGTTACCTAGAGAAGTGACATGTTAGAGACTGCCCAAATGGTTGACCAAGGGTGACATCAGATTTTGAAGATCTTTGGACTACGGTAGAATTCTTGAGAAGAATTTATACCAAGTTTCATGCTGAAATAAGGGCACGAACTGCAGTAGTTTCGACGAATAAACCTTAGCCATGGAATTCCCCATTTTTTACATTTGGATGAAAATAAAACCTACAACGTTCACAATTTGTCTTCATTTACACTTTTTCTATTGCGATGAAACTAAAAAAGATCACATTAATGAAATAATTATGCCATGTCATGAATATAGCGTTCATATCATGCTTGTCAACGTGTAAATTGTTGAATGGATGTTCCATTTTTGCTATTTTTGAAAACAAACCTTACGGTGGTTAATTGACCGTGACATTTCTCCTGGATTCTATGCTAATATCGAAGAGGGTACTTTTATCTTTAATTTGATATACAATAACATATACAGGGTGGCCAAAAAAAACAAAACGGGGCACTTCCCAAAATAAAGTAACACATGTATTATGTCCATCGGATAGAGTGTCTTTTCAAATGAACAACGATACCGAGAACAGTTAATTTGGTCGTGTAGTTTTTGTTTTAGGGCCCTGTGAGTGACACCATGTCAGGTTCTCTTTTTTGTCAATTTGTATTGAGCCAGCGCTTGATGAATTGCACGAACCGCCGTTCATATCGTTGAGCATCGCGCACTATTGTTAGTGTGCACTCAGCCGTGTGCCGAGAGAATGGGCCTGGTCGCTGAATGGTATTACGGGCGAAGAGTGCGGTTAAACTGGCATTGAATAGGTCGAAATCGACATAAATCGGCACCTGACATAGTCTCACTCACTGCGTCCTTAAACAAAAACGACCTGACCAAAATTACTGGTCTTGGTATCGTTTTTCATTGGAAAGGACACTCTATCCGATGAACATAAACATTGTGGTATTATATTTTGGGAAGTGCCCCGTTCCGTTTTTTTGGGGCCACCCTGTATTGTATCGTTAAAAAATATGAGATATGTTGTCTTTAATAAGTGTCCTGTTTCTTTTTGTGCGGAGTAGATAGATTTTATTGTCAATATGTTATAACATATCGAAATTTGGCTTCCACGGACTAACATTGAAAGTAATATGAAAATTACATGAACAAATATTCACAGAATAAACAAATATTATACACAATTTAAGCAAACGTGAAATATGAATGAGAATACAACACTAGAGAGTGAAAGTAGAAATTACAAATAGTACGATATTGAAAAAATACCATAATTACAAAAACACCCAAACAGCCTGCCATTATACATGTACATAACAGGGGCGGATCTAGCTTTTTGCTAAGGGGGGGGGGGGGGGGAGGGTTGACCAAATGACGATGCGGATACTGTGTGGGTCTGGACACATGATGGCGTTTTTCTATGCACATCACATTTTCACTTGGCAGCCCAAGGGGGAGAGGGGGTACAAAATCCCATAACAAATGTAAAGTACACACAGTAGATGGCTAGATGCGGAAAAGTTCCTCGTTATCAATGTGAATTAGAAATCGAGAGGGAGTGGGACACAGGAGATAGTCATCCGTCAACGAAGGAGGGGGAGTAGACAGGAATAGAAAGGAAGGACAATAGACCGCTTCTAGAATGTATGCAAATAATATGCGTATGACGTCAGACTCCCCGTTGCCAAGCTTAACAATAGTAACTAGGTCCGGCAAACTTAGCTTGCCGGACCTAGTTACTATTGTTAAGCTTACGTCATACGCATATTCATCAACGAGCAGATGAGCCGCGACCGCGGCAGATGCTCTTCTTCAAAGTCCGCAACCATCACAGCATCAAGAAGGCATGGACAAACGATTTCAAAATCACAGCCCTCACCCAAGACAACCGAAAGGTAAAAATCACAACCGAAAATGACCTTGACAGACTGTAGGTTGTCCGTCCTAGTGACCGTTCTCACAGTAATTTAATGGGTCATGCCACCGAAATACCCATGTACTCAATGCACTAAACCCGTCAAAAATAATCATAATGCGTTACGCTGTATCAGGTGTAACAAATGGATACATCTTACTTGCTGTGATGTTGACACCGATTTTTTTCATTCGGAAGCTGACTGGTTATGTAATAAATGCATTCTTTCAGAGATGCCATTTAATTATATTGAACAAAAATCACCAAGTCCACCTCGACCATCTCTTGTTGATAATAACTCTCTTTATGACGACTGTGAAACGATATTTCAAAATTTAGGCTCTCATCGTGGACTAAAAGTAGGCAACTTAAATGTTTGTTCTCTCTTAAAGAATGTTGATGAAATTGAAAATATTTTAGTCAATAATCATTTTGATGTGTTTACTCTGTGTGAGACTAGATTAAGTGAATCTATACGAGATTCTGAAATTGAAATATCTGGTTATAATTTAACACGACTGGATAGAAATAGAAGTGGTGGTGGAATAATAATATATGTTCGTAATTCAGTTAAATACCCAGTTGTTACTGAAGTTGTTAATGATATTGAACTTCTGTGTGTTCAAGTAAATTTCTTGAGACAAAAGCCATTATACGTTGTTGTTTGGTATAGACCCCCAGACTCGCCTATGAAAAGTTTTGATGAATTTGAAAATGCACTTCAATATTTGGATTCGAAGTCATTCGATTATATTGTTATTGGAGATTTGAATTGCGATATAACAAAATCTGTTGCATCAACTCAGACTAAGAGGCTGTTAAGCATTGTAAATGATTACGGCCTGAAACAATTTGTATTAAAGCATACGAGGATTACACCAGTATCTGCCACGACAATTGATGTATTATATTCATCGAATCACGATAACGTTCAGTTTTGTGACGTGGCTCCAATTACTTTAAGTGACCATTATATGATTGTGGTGTCTGTTGACTTGACTTACTTACTGACTTAGGTGCACAGGACGGTGTGTCCCTTCGCTCCCCTACGAGAGATTCTGTTCCACTCAGGTCTGTTCTGGGCTATGAGCTCTGCCTCGTGTAAAGGTAGTCCCACGTCGCTCTGGGCTTGGTCTCTCCATCTCGTAGGAGGGCGTCCCGGGGGTCTACGTGCGTCAAAGTCATTTCTGTATGCTTGGTATGGTAGGCGGTGATGCGGCATGCGGACAACATGCCCAAACCATTTCAAGCGTCGCTTTGTTATCTCTTCACAGATGGTGTTTGTGATGCTTAGCCTTTGTCGGATTTCTTCATTTCTCACCCTGTCCATTAGGTGAACTCCCAGGATGGTCCGGAGACACCTCATTTCAAAAACCTCAAGTTTCTTTCTGTCTGATTTACGCAGAGTCCAAGATTCCGCTCCATATGTAGCAATAGGGAGGATGAGGGCTCTGTAGATTCTAACTTTAAGCATTCTTGATATGTCTTGGTTGGACCAGATGGTACTTTTTAGCCTTCCAAATGACCAGGCTGCCAGTCTTACTCTCCTTTTCACATCTTCTTCTATGTTAAGAACTATGCTACCAAGGAATACAAACTTGTCCACTTTCTCAATGTTGGTGTTGTTTAGAGAGATCTGTCGATGGTCCTCGGTCATGATTTTACATTTTGCAGTATTAATTTTCATACCCCATTTACTGCATGCTTTCTCCAATTCACTTGTTGAGACTTGGAGTTTCTCAAATACCAGTTCCATGAGAGTGGTGTCGTCTGCATATCGGATGTTGTTAACCCGCATGTCACCCATCTGTACTCCACCATCCAGCTTTTGAATGTCCTTCATCACAAATTCCAGGAATAGGTTGAAGAGGCTTGGAGAGAGGAGGCAGCCTTGCCGGACACCAGTTGTGACTTCAAACCATTCGGTTATCTTTCCATTCACCATGACAGAGCACTTGGTTTGTTTGTACATGTTTTCAATGAGGTCAGCCATGGACTTGTCCACACCAATGGAACGCAGACATTTCCAGAGAGCTTCCCTCCATATGGTGTCAAAAGCTGCCTTAAAGTCGACAAAGTTCCAGTGGATTGGTACCCGTCTTTCTCTGGCTTTTTCGAAGATTTGTCGAACGATAAACACAGCATCTGTGGTGCCTCTGGAACTTCTAAATCCACATTGTTCCTCTGCCAGGTAATTGTCTATGGTTCCTTGAATTCTCGTGAGGACCATTCTACAGAACACTTTCCCAGGTATGGAGAGTAGAGTGATGGCCCTGTAGTTCGCTGGATCTAGTTTGTCTCCTTTCTTGAACACTGGAGTGATGAGACCTTTGCTCCAGTCCTCTGGTGTTTTACCTTCCGACCATGCCGTGTTGATAATGTGAAGCAGGAGTTGTCTCATTGCTAGACCACCAGCCTTCAGGGTTTCTGCAGCAATTTTATCCCAGCCGCAGGCCTTGTTGTTTTTCAGCTGTTTAATTGCTGCTTGTACTTCTCCGATTGTGAAGGGTTCACTCGGGGTGTCTGTAGGTTGAGGGTCAGGTATGGCGTGGAGAACATTTTCATCTCTTGGAAATTGCATGTTCAGGTGAGCGCTAAAGTGTTCTTCTCAGCAATTCAACACCTCAGTGGGAGCCGTTTTTAAGATGCCTTCTTTGTTCTTCGCTGCAGGTTGCATCTTGTCTCTTTCACCAGCAAGTTTCTTCACCTTCTTGAAGAGCTCGTGGCTGTTGTTCTTTGAGTGAGCGATTTCCATTTCTTCCACTTCAGTGTTGAGAAGTTTCTTCTTCTACTTCTTCACTTCATACTTGACAGTCTTGTTTAGTTTATTGTAATCTTTCTTGTTCCGGACCGAGGGCTCGTTCAGCTTGAGAATTCTTGCCTTCCTCCTGTGTTCACAAGCCTTGCGAACCTCTTCTGGGAGACCCTTGACTTGCTTGGATCTTTTGAAGCCAACTACTTCTTCGGTGATGTCATTCGTGGTGTCCCTGAACTTCTTCCACAGCCCATCCACATCTGTGTCCTGGAGCAGAAGTAGTGGCTCAAAGGCACCTCCTATCCTGGCTTTGAAGGCTTCTACAATGTTGGGGTCAGTGAATCTACTAACATCATAGTTTCTTGGGAGGCTCTTCATTTTCTTGGTCTTTGTAGGTGAGAACTTCACATTCGCTAATACCAGGTTGTGGTCTGACCCAATGTCCGCTGAGCAGTATGACCTGCAGTTCTGGAAGATTTGTATATTATCTAGTTTGGTAATGATGAAATCAATCTGGTTTCTGTAGTGGCCACACGGTGATGTCCATGTTGCCCTTCTGCATTCTTTGTGTTGGAAGTAGGTGTTACACACTGCCATTCTGTGCAACATGCAGAACTCCAGAAGCTTCTCCCCTCTGCTGTTGATCTTGCCTAATCCGTACTTGCCTAAAGTTGGCGCCCATACTCCGTGGTCTGCTCCTACTTTCGCATTGAGGTCGCCCATCACGATTATATTCTCCTTCTTAGGGACCTTCTGTATATGCAGCTGCAGTGCATCATAGAAAAGATCACTCTCTTGTTCACTGTGTGCAGATGTGGGGGCGTAAACCTGGATAATATTGATGATCCCTTCCTTCATTTTGAATTTCGCTGTGATAATCCTTGATGAGACTGCTTCGTAGCTCGCCAGGCATTGCCGTATATGTTGGGAAATCATGATGCCGACTCCCTCCCTGCTAATGTTATCTGCCCTGCTTGATAGAAGGATTGAGTACTCCCCTTTATTTATAAGCGTCTCTGTGCCAGTCAGGTGTGTCTCACACATGCCCAGAATATCCAGGCCAAATCTCTTAGCTTCTTCAAGGAGTACATCCCAGTGTCCTATTTTCTTCAGTGTTCTCACATTCCAGGTTCCAATATTCAGCATACCGGGTTTCCTTGTGTTGTAAGAAGACTGTGAGGCGGTTTCTTTAGTCATGTCAGGTGTTTTATTTGTTCGTGGTCGGTGGTAAGTCTTTTCCTGTATACTTGCGCTGTTTGGTGTTGCAGTTTCTCCTTTTCCGTTGCTCTTCTTCTTCTTCTTCTTTGTGGTGTTCTCTTCTGTCGACGTTCTCTGCTTCGCTGGTTTCTCCGCTGCTCCGTTGTGTACCTGTGGAATTGGCAGCAAATCATCCGGCAGATTCTTCGCACCCCTGCCACTCTGCTGCCAGCAAGCAGCCACCGGGACTCGGGGCCGTAACGGGGGGAAAACTTTCATGATAGATTCTCGTAGGGGTGTGACCTGGATACAAACTGGGCACGCGGCCACTGAATTCCCAGCCGGGTGCAGCTAAGATGTTCTGCTGTAGCAAGGCAGAGGCCACCGCCCTCCACCTTGTGGTTTGTTCGGGTTTTCCTTCCCTACCCAGAGCCCCTGTTGGTTTCTCGGGCCGCAAAGCCCAAGATATCCAGCCAGTACCGCGGGGAGGTAGGGGTTGAGTTACAAGCAGAGAGGCGATTATGGAAAGGTAGACTGATGGGATGCTACCAGTACATACAACAAGGGGAGGAGAGGCGATAGAAAGAGCAAGCAGAAAGGGATACACATGCGAGGGGACATGCAAGGAGGAAGGGTTATTGTTGGAAAGTAGGCGACCCCAGCTGGAGTTGCGCATCTGCATGCTTTACTGTTGGCCGAGTGAAAACTCCCCCCTCTAAGCACGAATATGTTAATTCTCGTAACTTTAAACAAATGAACCTCACGGAATTTTGTAATAAGTTACGCAACGAGTCTTGGGATAGCGTCATACTTGAAACTGATATTAATAAGGCGTATGAAAAGTTGGTTTCCAAAATTGTAAATAAATTGGATAAATTTGCCCCTATGAAACGTAGACGGGTGAAGCAAAAATCTGCACCGTGGATGAATGCTGACATAAAAACGTTGATGTTTGATAGAGATAGGAGTAAAAAGAAAGCACTTACAACTAAATTGTCAGATGATTGGGAAACTTACAAACAAAATAGAAATCGTGTAACTTCATTGATACGAAAATGTAAAAGAAAATATGTCACTGAAAACATTCTGAAAAATAAAGGTAATCCCTCTGAAATTTGGAAACTTATTGATATATTGTTAGGCAAGAAAAAGTCAAATGCATTACAATGCATCAAACAAGAGGGTAAGGAGATACGTGATTATAAAGAAATATCTAATGTTATGAATGATTCATTTGTTGATGTTCCAAAGCACCTGAATGAAAAGGCCTTTGACAAAAATTGTAATCCGGTTGAGAATATTGCTTGTCCTCCTTGTGTGTTTTCATTTGTTCAAGTTACTGAATCACAAATAGTTAAATGTTTTGATTCTATTCCTAGAAACAAGGCTACTGGTTTAGATAATCTGCCAACTAGTATATTAACAGATTCTTTGCACAATTATATTAAACCTTTATGTCATGTTTTGAATTTATCTCTAGCTCAGGGTAAGATACCAGATGCATGGAAGCTAGCACGTGTTTCACCTATTTATAAAGTTGGGGATCTGACAGATCCACTACATTACAGACCAATTTCTGTCCTCCCAGTCTTGTCGAAAGTGTTGGAAAAGCTGGTTTTTAACCAGTTATACAAATATTTTAATGATTCGGGTTTCGTCCTAATTTTTCAACTTGCCTTGCCCTATTGACAATTACAGAAAATATTCGAAAAGACTTGGATGAAGGACATGCAGCTGGTATAGTTACACTGGACTTGAAAAAGGCATTTGATTTGATACCACACTCAGTTATAATTCAGAAATTACAAAAATATGGCGTTGATTCTGACAGTTTAACCTGGTTTAAAGACTATCTAACTCTACGGAAACAAGTAACGGTTATAAATGGTAATCTGTCAGAACCTCGTCAAGTGACCTGCGGTGTACCTCAAGGCAGCATTATCGGTCCGCTCTTGTTCATTATTACTATAAATGATATTGCTCAGGTCGTTCGACATTGCAAAGTCTCGCTATACGCAGACGACACATGTCTTTATTTTGCCTCGGCAGATCCTCGTGAACTTGAAAATTGTTTGAATGAAGATTTAAGTGCCATTTCAAATTGGCTCAAATGTAATGGTTTGTTATTGAATGAAAAGAAATGCGAATTTATGATTGTTTCTCCCATGCGTAAAAAACACTTTTAATATTCAGGTTCGAATTAATAATTTGCTTATTAAACAAACAGATTCATGTAAATACCTGGGTGTTATTTTGAATAATACATTGACTTGGACTAATCAAGTGGAAAATGTTAAAAGTAAACTTGCATCCGCTTTGTACTGTTTTAAAAGAATAAGCCCATTTATTTCACAGGAGACTGCCCTCTTTTTATACAAAGGTCTTATCCAACCACACCTAGATTATTGTTCCATTATTTGGAGAAACGTTGGAAAGACATTATTACGTCAGACAAGTGTCATGCAGAAGCCAGCTCTCCGCTCTGTTCTGCTGGTCGATAACCGCTTCAGTAGTCAATAAGTATACAGACAAACAAACGTTAAACCGGCAGACTTACGATGGAAAAAACATGCTGTCGTGTTTATATTTAAATTGATTCATGAAATGTTACCCAGGTCTTTATGTGATAAAATAATATTTAAAGAAGACTCACATAATCTTCGTAATTCCCGTAGAATTGTTAAGTTATGTAAACCCAAAACTAATTATATGAAGAATGGATGTCTCTACTCAAGTGCTCAGTTGTTTAATGGTTTACCCGAACATGTAAGATTATTGGATAATTTAATAGCTTTTGAAAATGAAATCGATAATATTTTTGTTTAGTTAAGCAAAAACCTTTTGTATGTTCGACTGTTGATTTAAGTACAATTTCACATTTATACTGTTTATTTGCAATTTACATTATGTTGATAGTTACCGTTTAATTATCATTATTTGTTTTGTTTAGCTCCGTTATAGTTTGTTGTTCTTGTGTAGTTGTAGTTTTGGTTAGATAGTTTTCGTGTTATTGTATTTGTTTACATTATTTGTATTACCTTGTATCACGGCCTCTCTGAAAAACAGCCTATTTGGCTGATCGAGGGCTTTTTACCGTGTTTAAATAAAATAAAACAAACAACAAAACATATTATTTGCATACATTACAGAAGCGGTCTATTTCGCATCGATTCAGGTTTATAAAGTGTATTACCAAATAGTAAATGAATAATGTATGGGATAAATGTAATCATTATGATATAACATGATATGAACAAATCTAGAAAAATATGCTCCTCCGCCCATGACGCTTTACTACACACAGCTGTTGTTTATCATATGTCACAAATGTCGTATCACAAGGGCAAAGTTCGTATTGCATTTCCAAAGATGGTTTGCGGTTGAAGTAAGATCAAATATCATATATCAACATACTGAATTCAAAAGAAGATGCATGGCCCAGTGACTATCACACCCACGTGTCAACAAACCACGAACTCTCTCAAATCATAACTCTGTGTAGCTGGGTATAATACAGAATGGGAATAATTAATAGCTGTATTGTCCTACTCCTTCCTTTTTCAAAGTATAAACGTATTACAGTGGAAAACTATATTACAGAAGAATTCTGCTCAGATTGTACACCTTATTATATCAATTACTCTCGCTGATATTGAACTGGATCATCTTTGGAAGGATAAGCCGAATATCAATTATATTTAATATTATTGATGCGGTATGTGAAAAAACGGATCGATTTCTAGAACAGGGGATATTATGATCCATGTTGTGGCGTATAGGAGTTTCACACATTAGACTATACTTGTTGTTGTCCTGAGATATTGCACACAAAGGTAAGTGCATTATAATGTTATTCATTTTGCCTAGGTTATTATGTGTGAATATAGCCATAATGAATGAATGTGTGTATCTTGTTGTGTGTTTGCGTGTGTGTGTGTGTGTGTGTGTGTGTGTGTGTGTGTGTGTGTGTGTGTGTGTGTGTGTGTGCGCGATTTAGAAAATCAGTTAGTTGCAGGGTCATCTAGGTTTATATCCTACATGAATGAAATCCTGTTCAGTGATTGGTCTACATAGCGTCATGTGACCAAGCATAGTAATGCCCATGGAGAAAAATGTGCTATGCGTGACGTCATTCATGGAATAGTAAATGCTATTCCATGAATGACGTCATAGACGCCGGGTGATCATATTGAGCCCATAGAGATGCGTGTTATAAAACTTCCCTGCGAGAAGAGATCTTGTTTTAGCTTGCGAAAGATGCTCGACGAGATTTCTCAAAGAGTTATTTAAAAAGAAATACAGCATATTTTCACCCGTGAATATCAATAAGTTCCAAAGAATATTCTAGAGATGCATTTCATGTATAACGTAGCGGTATTCGAATAAAAAAATTACGACAATGGTGCACATTGTGCATCGTTGTCCTTCTGTGGTCGTGACATAATTCGTCATCGGCCGCGGTGTGCACTGCACTAGCTGTACGTGTAATGTACGAATAACTATTTTCTCCATACAATTACACGTGCGTACTGTAAAGCAGGTTAATTATTCACTTTGATGCGCGCGTTTTGCATTTGGGTGCGCATTAGTTGTTAAGGCGCGTAACCATGAATGGAAAGATAGCGCAATACGCGCTCTGCGCTAGGACTATTGCGCAAAGGGGGTCAGTGTCACAAACATAACATAGTCAGTGCAGTGATGGTTCCATGATCAATGTTTAGTTTTTCTTTATATTTGTCTTTAATTGAATTGAAATCATTTGTTTTTGCGATGATTATGATTATGCGAAGGATATAAAACAAATATATCATGCACTATTTCGAGCCACTAGTGAAATTATGGATTCCTCGGTGACAGAAAAGGCACTATGTTCTTCGGGTCTACGACCCTCAGAACATAGTGCTTTTCCTGTCACCTCGGAATCCATAATTTCAACTAGAGGCTCTCAGTGCATGGTATATTTGTTTATTATTATTGATAGTATTAAGTTGAAAAAAGATAAGTTGAATAAATTGTACGATTTTTCTCGACAGGGTATTAAGCCTAGTGCCCACTATGCGATCTGAGCTTGCGATCTAGCCCGAGTTGCTAGCGATCTCGGTTCGGTGTGAATCGCACCAGATCGCCTCGAGTCAGCCCGATCTCATTGCGTACGCGATCTTTTCGGTGCCCAATATGCGATCTCACGGCGACTTCCCCTGAGAAATGCCTTGTCCCTATTTCCACGCATGCGTGCATGGTTGATGATTATAGCCAGGTATTGTTCGCTCTTGCTTGTCTAGACATCATAATCAGCTTCGCAAGGTGGGCATCAATGGCCGCACCAGATTGCTGTAACTCGCGTCCGCAAGGGTGGTGTCGGTTGCGGTCGCAAGGTTTTGGACATGTTTCGTTCTCAATCGCATGTCGGGCGGGATCGCACAAATGGCAAGCCATTTGGGCAATTGTTCATATTTCCTGATATCAGGAATTCAATCCTTGATATCAGGAATTCTGTTTTCATATATCAATAATTAAATTATTGATATCAGGAAATAAATCAATGATATCCAGAGTTCGATTTCTTGATATCAAGAATTCGATTTATTGATGCCAGGAGTTGAATTCTTGAAATCAGGAATTGCCATTGGTTAGCAACAGAAAGTGGTTTCTTGATATCAAGAATTCAATGTTCACTTATGCGAAACTGCTCTACAAAGGCGCCCTGCAAGAATAAAGAATTCTTTTCTTGATATCAAGAAATGAATTGTTGATATCAAGAAATAATTCTTGATATCAAGAAAAGGAAATAAATGTTAAACTTAAAACGGCTAGCAATCACTGGCCATGCGCACGCATTCAACAAATTTAACAAATTCCAAGTCAAACAAGCGTGAATAACTGGCTATTGTATTCACAGAAATACAATATAAATACTAGAACCCCAACTGAATAAGCGTATAGCGTTTTAACCACAGAGATAGGCCACACCTTTATCAGCAAGTTTTTGAAAATACGCACCGAATGTCATGCAAATGAGGTAGTACATCAGATTTTTTTCATTTGAATAAATTATCAGACGTGGATTCATTGGATAAATTAACACATTACGCAAAAAGCTAAAGTAATTACGCATTGCGCACTTGCAGTTGCCATGGCATTTAAACACGCACTTCTCAGCAAAATTGCGCTTCATAATACCAAAGACGCTTAAGTATTCTAATTCATCTCTATTATTTTAATTACGCGCAGTACTAACAGTTACGCGATGTCATGTATTTAATTGCGCACAGTCAAGAAACAGGTGATTTCCCTACTAGGATCAAAATATTGTTTTTCATTGTGACGTCATAACAGAGGCATACCATAAATTCGTGCGTGATAATTGTGAAGTTCGCGCCCGCGCATTATTATGAATGAATGTACGCTAATATTACCATGGCAGCCAGTCGAATTAACATACAAATCGGTGGTTCTCTTCATTAAAAATTTGGCCAACTTCCATTTTGAGTTGGGGGGCCTGATTGTATTCATGGACAATGTGTGGAAATGGGGTCAAGGCATGACCCCGAAGAAGTCACACTGAAAAGAGCCGGTGCACAATGGAATCGGGCTAACTCACTGGGAACTGAAGTAATTCCAAGGTCGCTAGCCCATGCCCACTGTGCGATCTTGCCCGAATAGGAGCGATCCCCTGAGATCTGTGGTTAAATCGCAAAGTGGGCACCAATGGTCGCACCAGATCGCCGCGAATGCGATCGAGACCGATCTGGTCGCCAGATTTTTGAACATGTCAAAACCCCGGCGACCGCAACCGACACCACCCTTGCGGACGCGAGTTACAGCGATCTGGTGCGGCCACTGGTGCCCACTTTGCGACTTAACCACAGATATCTGGGGATCGATCCTATTCGGGCAAGATCGCTCTAGATCGCTAAGCCCAGATCGCATAGTGGGCATTGGGCTGAGTTCGTTCTAGAGCAGCTTGGTTTGAAGAAGGGGAGAATAATACTCAGTATTTAAATATTGATACAATTCAGAAACTGTTATTAGATTATAAGGACCAGGAAAAGGGAATAGCAACTAAAATGGGGAAATTAGGATTACATTTACAAAAATGGGAAACGGTAAAATTAGAATAATATTGAAAGAATGAACTCTTCATACGCGATGTTTCTCCCGTGAGCTTGTAACATTTAAAAAGAATTGATTTAAGTATGTATTTTGTAAACATTATTTTTTTAAGAATGTGAGCAGATTTCCGGGGCAGGGGGGAGAGGGTGTGTGTGCAAGGGGGTGGGGGGGGGGGGGGGGGGGGGAGGGGCGGTGGGAGGGGCGGTGAGGAAGGGAGAAGTAGCATGTCTTACTTCTTTTTATTTATAAATCTCCATTGTGTTAATTTTGTGTGCATTACACTTGATTTGTACACTTGAGATGTAAACTTGTATTATTTCAAATGTTATTCAATTGTAAATGTTATGTTAATTTGGAGAAATAAAAATCATTTAAAAAACAAGTGTGTGTGTGTGTGTGTGTGTGTGTGTGTCTATATTGATCCGTGTAGTATTGTATGATTTAGACAATGTAATAATTATTTGAATCAATCGACTATACAATCTATAAACGTGTCTGTCTATGTGTCTCTTGTGTATTAAAAGCAAATTACAATCGTTTTATGTTTGCCAGTGTAATATTTGAATCAATCAATATGTGTGTGAATATATGTCTCTGTGTAAGTACGTTATGATTATATTACTTTTGCTAATGTACTATTTGAATCGATCGAGTATACAATAAATCACTGCATTGATGTATGTATGTGCGTATGTGTGTTTGTTAATGAGAGGGAGAGCAAAATTAAGAAATAAACAGATACAGAACGGGAAAAAAAGGACAGTATGTTGGTTGATGAATATGTACTTCAAAACACAACACAGAACCATAGATTTCAGCTTAATTACTTAAACAATATGTATTCATTTTTCTTGTGGCTTGACAAAAAAATATTTTCACCATTACTATGTAAATGGTATGTGAATATCAGAGATATACGTTTCGTCATTGCTTACTGAGCTCATATCACTACAAAATTACCCAATTTAAATAATCACAAGAACGTGTGCATGCCTGTACATGATTGTAAAACAGCAAATGTGATATAAATGAGTATAATGGTTTGTGAAAAGATATTGCTTAACATTCCAGCCATTTCGTTTGTTAAAGGATATGTGAATTAAAATGTATTTATTGCAGATGTGAAATAATGCAAATTGAATCTTGAAATTCTGAAACCTGCAGTAATGAACTACTTTTGAGAATTTGGGAATGTGATAATTTTTCATTATTTGAGCCCATGCAGTTAACCAAGAATGAATAGTTATCTCTTATTTTTACACATGAGTTACCTATCATCAAAATATTTTGTCAAGATGAATTCTTAAAACAATTTTGTGTTAATGGAGTTATGAGGAGTTTTTAGGGCGAACTCACTGTCTGTGTTAGGTTATACGTAATGATTGAAAAACAACTTTTTTTTCGTTCTCCATTAACTTTAAAGATCATTTAATTTGTAAGAGACAAAGCATAACTTTTACATGGATCTACTTACTCTGTTGACTAGTGCAAAAAGGGATGAGTGATTAATCAAATGTGTATTGGTGTGATCTGATATGTCAAAAAGGAATGTGTGAACATTTCACGTAAATTTGATGGGTTTTTGGGGCCGAGAAATTAGCAAAAAAGCAAAGTAATATTTACTAACTCATTGCACTTATCGTGTACACGGCTTACATTACCCATAGACAGTTTAACATCTGAACACTTCAATCGTAAATATCTTTTGAACAAAATGGAAATTTGGAAAAACCGAAACCTGTCCCGTGCCTTTGTTGTTCATATGAATATGACAAGGTTTTGAGTATTTGGACAATGTTACTAAATCCCATGATCATGTCAAACAGGTAGAAAAAGTAAGGCAGTGAGTGTGGACCAGTGGTGTAGCGTGGCCGGAATGTTTAGGGGTGCCAATAACTGCTTATCCGACACACAAGCAAAGGCAAATGTAATAGAGTAAAAGAAAGAGCCTGATATTTCGAACCTAGCAGTTTCTTTATCGAAGGCCAGTAACAAGGATTGTTTAAAGGGTAACAATACAATATAAATTAATCTTCTCACATTGAATAAGTGTAACCACACCATTCGGTACTACACCTATAATAAGCATTATGAATTGTGACTACCATCAGCGTATGTCAAATAACAAAATATAATAATTATGCAGGCGTTCACGAAATTTGGAAAACACATCGACTAAACTTGTTATCTGTGATTCTTATACCTTTTTGTATGCTTTTCATAGCTCATTATTGCTATGTTTCAATTCTCAATAACCCTTTTTCGATGCAATTTCAGTTCGTTAACGATGAGATGATGGCCTCTCCTGGGGATGGGGGAGGGGGTGCATAAAGAATTGCGATCAAACGCAAGTCAGAAAATGCGCCTAAATGCGAACATGTGATTGGTTCAACCTATTTTCAATGCATTTTTGCTTTCAGTTCTTTGACGATGAGATGATGGCCTCTCCTGGAAAGAATGCTGAAATACTTTGTCAAGGCTTCATGACGCTAGGAAATCATATCGACATGCAGGCTGGCGGGGCGACGGTGGACTTTAGCGTAAGGCTTCAATTTGACCTAAAATTGTAACTTAGTAAGACTAGTCACAGCCATCGAACATTATTTGATAATGCTACCAATTAGTACTTTACTCAGTTACACTTCGAAAGAAAGTTTCCTCATTGTGCAGGTATATTTAAGTTCAGGGAAAACATTAAATAAACCATAAGGGTACTACGAACATCAAGTGTGAGAGAATATGTTGTTTACAGGGATAAAGAATTCAAATGATGCAGGAAAACAAAATTACATCAGATAATTTACTTTGTATTCCTGATCTAAAATTGCATTATTTTCGATCATTTACCGAGTTAACAGATGGTCATTCTTTGGCATCACGAATCTAAACCACTTTGACCAACATAAATATAATATTTGGATTGTGAACATCAACTGCAACACAAAATAGAATATACGGTCTGCATATATTAGACTAATTAAACAATTGTCGCAACCTTGCACCGTGTAGTTCTCTAACAATCGATATAGTTCCACCCAAATAATATTTACAAAACCTTAATATTCTCATATTTTTAGGTCTACAATTTTATTTCCTTTATATAAGACAAACATCTTGCAACATTCAACATTTAGCTTCCTTTGAAGGTGGGTAGTATCGTTAGGAGCATTGAGTTCATGAATCAGCATTCGTACTTGTAAATTAGTTGTAGAAGTTACATTGCTACTATTGGTAGTAGGAGTAAATATGACATGTATGAGTACTAGTGGTAGTAGTAGTAGTAGTAGTAGTAGTAGTAGTAGTAGTAGTAGTAGTAGTAGTAGTAGTAGTAGTAGTAGTATTAGTAGTAGTAGTAGCAGTAGTAGCAGTAGTAGTTGTTGTAGGAGTAGTTGCAGTAGTCGTAGTAGTAGTTGTAGCAGTAGTAGTAGTAGTAGTAGTAGTAGTAGTAGTAGTAGTAGTAGTAGTAGTATTTGTAGTAGTTGTAGTAGTAGTAGTAGTAGTAGTAGTAGTAGTAGTAGTAGTAGTTGTTGTTGTAGTAGTAGTAGTAGTAGTAGTAGTATTTGTAGTAGTTGTAGTAGTAGTAGTAGTAGTAGTAGTAGTAGTGGTAGTAGTAGTAGTAGTAGTAGTAGTAGTAGTAGTAGTAGTAGTAGTAGTAGTAGTAGTAGTAGTAGTAGTAGTAGTAGTAGTATTAGTAGTAGTAGTAGTTGTTGTTGTAGTAGTAGTAGTAGTTGTTGTTGTAGTAGTAGTAGTAGTTGTTGTTGTAGTAGTGGTTGTAGTATTTGTAGTTGTTGCAGTAACAGAAAAGTAGCAGCAAGGTACAATCATGATTGGACGTTATACAAATTATCGCACATACGCTTCTGGGCAATAAACAGACAATTTCAACGTTATCAGAAATATTAGTAATTTATATTATTCAATTGTCTTTCCCAAATCTGCAGGCAAAACAAAGTTATTACCATGTTCTAGAAAAACTGGGTGACCGGGAATTCCGGTTAAGATGTCACACGAACGAGCGAGATGTGGATCAGAAAGCACCTCTATGGTATTTCTCGCTGTCTGGGAGGCTACATGTGTTCAAGATGGAACTAACCAAAGGAGGGAATCCTTATCCAGAGGTCATCCTCATCCTTGTTCATAAAAAGATACCAATCTATCTATGCCCAGAGATGTAAGTCATTCAGATCCAATATGTCACATATATGTTAATGATCATACCATTTTGGGAGTAATCATCATCGTCGTTAAAGAAAAGGAAATTAAGTTAGTCATGACCATATTATACTAGTTATTTGTCATGAAAGTGATGTATAGCCGTGTCGGATGATCCTATCGTCCTTATTAAAAAAAAAAACATCTTCTATCACCCTAATTGGTAAGACATTCTTCCTAATCTGTGAAGTACTCCCTGCCTTCGTTGGATTGTGTCCTGACAATTATTCTTTCAATTATGATTTTTGTTTCCCCAAGGAATACGGAGGTGTGAGTTTCGATTATTGGCAAAGGCCAGTTTCATTTGCTAATTTTGCAATTACCCACCTGTATTTACAGAAGAAAGGTGCACAGGTGGTATGATACCTTCAAGAGGGTCGAGGGTGAACTGAACCCCCCTCCACCGGCCCGGAAACCACAACGACCGGTACACAGATCTACAACGATGTCGGTTAGTACAGATGAGACAAATTGTTGAAAAAAAATCTTTTTATTTGTAATCCATCACCAAATATGAAAATCTGCTTAATATATACGCTTAACCTTAAAAAGATCGGGCCATTATTTTGAGGTCTTTCTACGGCCGGGGGGGGGGGGGGCATTATGCCCCCCCCCCTCCCCCTAAGCTCTCAGCTGTTAAACGGCCGATCGCCACGACAATTTGCACGCATGTCAAGTGAAATATATAGAATACTTTGGTAATTTACTTATTTACATATTCATGGTAATTTATGCAAATAAGGTGATAACATTCACATTTTTTCCAATAAATCCTACATTCTTCATAATTACGCATTGGTTTTCACGACACATATTCTTTAATCCATTTTAAATAATAATACAACAAAGACAAATGGGAAGAGCCAGGTTATTCCTTAGGTTTTCTATTGTTTTGATAATTTCTTATGTATCTTAGATTGTTTAATTATGTATTTTATTGTGTTTGTTGTTTTAGTTTATTTCTTATTATCATTAAACTATTTTGACCCCCAAAACAAACACCTAAAATGTAAACTAGACCATATAACCAATGTTGTATCTCTCTTTAGGAAAACTGATATTTCCATATGTCTTATACACAAACATGAAAATTAGCGATTTTCGGGCTGACATGCAAAGACAAAAGGTCACGTGACTTTGCAACGGTAGGTTCGATTTTCCACCCCAAAAAATGTGTTTCACAAGATGCGCAAGAATCGAGAGAGAAAAAGTCGTCAATCGGCGGGGGTCATCTTTACGCGTTCCCGAGCAATCGGAAAATAGCGGAAGGAGGGGGGGGGGGGGGGGCATAAAGGCCCCCGGCCTTATTAGGGTTAAAGATACTTTTCCTTTACATGAAAATCTCAAATAAACCCCTCACAAAAACTTCCGCAATTTACGTTTGAGCGTTCATATCTCTCCTATTACTTTATTACCGTTCATGCATTTGGTATCATTGGGAAGCTTGTATCATCCCCTTTAGATTGATATGAAATTTGTTATGAATAGGTTATCATGGAATGTGCATGACATCTGAATATGGGGCAAAGTCAAAAGTGAAATGTTGCAAATTGCAGTAATATTGTCAACAGCGTCCCCTCCTTTGTTTGGTAGAATAAAGTGTTCTGAATGATGTTAGTCCGTCATGCGTGAATGTCAATGGCGAATTATCATTTTCTTTGGAAGATGAAATGTGTCTCTATGATGTTGAGGTAGTGCAATAACGTTTTTGTGTGTTGTTAGGAAGATGTATTGTGTCTTATTGACTGATTGAGAAATTATCAGAAAAAAGGTGCCCAGGTGGTACGATGCCTTCATGAGGGTCGAGAGTGAACTGAACCCCCATCCACCGGCCCGGAAACCACAACGACCGGTACATAGATCTACAACTATGTCGGTTAGTACAGATGAGACAGAATGTTGAAAAAAAAGAGTCTTAAATATTCGAATGCCGTGTATAAAATATGTTGTAATCCGAGGCTACAAATGCCTCCCATAATTGTAAGTCTAACTGAGAATGATAGTTCAACTATCACTCAACATCTTTGTGAAACACGCCAAGACTGTACCGTATAGTCTCTGACTAAGCGAAGATTGAACGGTCAAAAGGGGTCGATATAATCCATCCACCAACATGACCAACCAAGGTACCCTGGAACTCAGCCGGTAAAGCGCAGGTCTGATAACGCAGGTCTCGGGATGAGCCACCAACTAGGGTGCTTTGTAGCTCAGCTGGTAAATCGCTGGTCTGGCAATCCTGTGATCTGTGGTTCAAATTTTGCCAGACACTGATTCAATGTTCGTGTTCATTATCTTGCATCCAACAAAATATTTAACAATGAATATGACTCGTGTTGGTATCACGTGCATGTGTGTTCGTGCTTATCTTTATAACTCATGTTTTTATGTATGCTCTTCGTCCATCCGCTCTTTGTTCTGATAAGATATTTAATTCAATCCATAAACCTGTTACTTTTCCTCCTGTCAAGTCTTTACAGGATAACAGATCCACCCCGGCACGTTACCAGATGGTGGATAGCCATGCATGGTCTCACCCACCATTACGAGAGGGAGGGAAAGAACGAGAAGAAAAAGCTCGACCTGTAATGAGACAGTCGGCGTCTTTTGATCAAGGGATGCTACTTCCAGCACCACCATCTCCAACTCATCTGGGCAGCTCTCCTCCGATGACACCAAAACTCTCAAAAATTACGTTCGATAGTACAGAGGAGGTCGAAATTAAAAGTGGTAAATAATAAATACAGTTAGCCTATACATAGTTCATGTCATCGATATGGGTTATGAATTCCATACCAAGGTTTACTCTGATACAGCATGCCGAGCGCTCACTTTGAGAAGACATTGTAGATAATATATTACAGTGTATTTGAATTTAAAGAAACATCTTATACTAATCATAATAATAGGCCCAAATGTATAGCGAACGGAACCATTTTGTTTAATTAGTTACCTATTTATGTATTGTTATGTTTGTTAAATCGATTGACTAACCTCTAAATTAATATTGTTACCCTGAAGTGAATACACATGGCAAAAGAGCATTAATGGAACCTGTTTTTATCCACTTGCAGATAACTATACCAAGTTCAAACTAGCCTACGACAATCCATACGAGATTCGGCCTCACCGACCGATTCACAGGCAAATAACCCGAACTCGCAAACATCACAACACAACACCTCAGGTTAGAAGACTAAGTCTACGCTTTATTTTCTTTAACCCGTTCAATAGTAAGGACCGTGAACGAGAACGGGGGAATTGTTCTCAGGCGGGCTAACATTTTTCTATTTTTTTTTAACAGTGTTTAAAGCTCTGATTAAAATGCGGTGATTTTGCATAAAAAATAGACGAATTCCCCAAAATGTAATTGTTTTGCCTGCTTGTGAGGTGAATTTTCAACATTGGGCGAAATTTGGCGTAAAGAAGATGTGAATAGATGTGAAGATTATGATTTTTCGAAACTCTTTGCAGGGATAGGGCGGGGCGCGATGGTGCCCCCTCGCCACCTTGCCTCGTACGCCTCTTCTGTGTGAATGTTTTAATTTGAAATGTGTGAGTTGTAGTTTATTAAATTAATTAATAAATTCAACTTAATCTTGCCCAGCGGGTTAGGTTATTCATGGAATGTCAATCAATCAAGAACTCTTGTCACGCCGTACAAATTCCAGTTCCAAACATGCTATGTGTATAGTGGTGTTGGAAATCGGCAACAACAATATTATGGTATTCGGAGTTGGTGGTACTGGCTAATCATTTCTGAGGAATAATCTATTAATTTCAGAGGTGACACGAGCAGTCTTATAGTAACGTACAGTTACCGTTACGACTTGGTTATGTTTTTCACTATGTTAAAAAGGTTTCCTTTAAAATCGAATGAAATGGCAGCAATTTTAGAAACCCAGCAGTGAAAGTTTGAGCAAATTTAAATTTTCTTTTCAAGAATTATGAGTACAAACATGACAAATGCCAAGTTATGTTGTGACTTCACAGATCTCGTAGAGAGGCAACTTTAAAAGCAACATTGTGGATTGTATAACAAATAAATTTTTAACAGCTAAAACTCTTGATTGGATTATCCAAATATATTCAAACTTCCACAATAAGGTTTCTAAATTTGTTATCCATCACCAAATATCAAAATCTGCTTAATATAAACGCTTAACCTTAAAAGGGTCGGGTCATTATTTTGAGGTCTTCCTACGGCCGGGGGGGGGGGGGGGGGCATTATCACCCCCCCCCCCCCCCCCCCCCCTAAGCTCTCAGCTGCTGTTAAACGGCCGATCGCCACGACAATTTGCTCACGGGTCAAGTGAAATGTATAGAATACTTTGGTAATTTACTTATTTACATTTTCATGGTAATTTATGCAAATAAGGTGATAACATTCACATTTTTACCATTTTACAAATGAATCATATATTCTTCATAATTAAGCATTGGTGTTTACGACAGATATTCTTTAATCCATTTTAAATAATGATACAACAAAGAAAAATGGGAAGAGCCATGTTATTCCTTAGGTTTTCTATTGTTTTGATAATATATTTGTATGTTTCTTAGATTGTTTCATTATGTATTTTATTGTGTTTGTTGTTTTTAATTATTTATTTCTCATTATCATTAAAGGGGTAGTAAAGTTTTTGGTAAGGCTGAACTTTAGTAACCAAACCTGGGCCCCGTTGCAGAAAGAGATAAAATCGATCGTAAGTTACGATTGATCGTAAGTCAGAAAATGTACGCGTTTCAACCAATCAGATTTGCGCATCTAGAACACGTGATATGACTTACGCTTAATTGCAACTTACGATCGATTTTATCTCTTTCTGCAACGGGGCCCAGGACAGTAACATTATAAACTAATAGTTATAACTCCACCATGCTAGAAAGGTATACAAAATTACAAACGACTAAGTAAAAAGCCCATTATCATTAAAAAAAGAGCCATTAAAACACAAGAGGGCACTCTCTAAAAAGGCATTGGTTTTAACCATTTTTCATACAAAATTATGCATGTGATGTTTTATTGAAATCATGATTTAATAGAGATATCATAAACAACTATTTAAAAAACGCTTTTGAAAATTTTTGAAAAAGTGTATGCATTTTTTTGATTTTTTGAAAAATTCATCTTATTATTTGGGCCCCAAATAATTATAAGACCATATATATTTATTGATATTTCAGCCGTTTCTGGACCGATTTTGACCAAATAAAGTTTATTCTGCCATTAAAATTGCATGTTCTCTCAAATTCAACACTCAGTTTTTCATTACCTCACAAAAAAATTGTGATGTGCAGCGCCCTCTCTACCAAAACTAAACTACCCCTTTAAACTAATTTGACCCCCAAAACAAACACCATAATGTAAACTAGACCAAATAACCAATGTTGTATCTCTTTTTAGGAAAAATTATATTTACATATATCTTATACACACACATGAAAATTAGAGATTTTCGGGCTGACATGCAAATATAATAGGTCACGTGACTTTGCAACGGAAGGTCCGATTTTGGAGAGAAAAAATGTGTTTGAAAAGATGCGCAAGAATCGAGAGGAAAAAAGTCGTCAATCGGCGGGGCGTCATCTTTACGCGTTCCCGAGCAATCGGAAAATCGCGGAAGGAGGGATGCATATAAAAGGCCCCGGCCTTATTAGTGTTAAAGATACTTTTCCTATGCAAGAAAATCTCACATAGTTAATGAATCAATCGCGAAATAGATAGGAGGCGTGCACTGTATAAAAAGAGGTTCTATGTATTTCCTGTTTTTAAATTTTCCATCTCCATGATTTTGTGTCTTATTGTTTTCGTTAATATATTGGAGGCATCCCCCCTCCACCCCTTGATGGTAATTACTCCACTCTTCACGCTGGCTGTACGTATACTCTACATTTCAGCATACCACAGCGAATAGCACATAATACATCAATATCAAAACATACTGCATGCCTTAATGAAGTGAAGGAAAGTAGCCTTTGTATAACTTATTGTGTGTGTTTTTACTAACAGGACGCTCAAGACTCCACTCGGCATCGGTATGTTTTTTTATTTTTTATTTGCAACTAGATATGATAAACTTTCGATCGGGCTCGAATTCACTTACTTTAGATCATTTCTATCATCAGTTAAATCGCCTGATATGATGTTATAAGTATAACCGAATTAACTGAAAATTACACACGGACTAAAATAGGGATACAGCTCGAATACTCCGAAGGTTCGTTATTCCGAAGGTACGTTATTCCGAAGGTTTGTTTCTCCGAAAATGGAATCGGGTTCGATTTGCCGAAGGTTCGTCTATCCGAAAATGAAATCGGGTTCGATATTCTGAAGGTTCGTTAATCCGAAAATGAAATTAGGTTCGTTAATTCGAAAGGCAGAGGTGTACGTCAAGGCTGTATACTATCTCCCAACCTTTTTAATATATATTCTGAGGACATTATGAGAGAAGCAGTGGAGGGTTTCAATGGAGGAGTGAAATTTGAAGGTACAAAGATCACAAACCTGAGGTATGCGGATGACACTACAGCAGCAGCAGAGAGGAGCTCGTTGATCTATTGAACCGTAATTAAAAGGCGAGTGAAATAATGGTTGTCAATAAAGACAGCAACAACAATTATTTCACCATGGATGGAAAGAAGATTGAAGTAGTCAGTCAGTTTGAATATTTGGGTTCCAGTATTAATTACAAAGGAGATAGCACCACAGAGATAAGGAGAAGACTGGCAATAGCAAGATCAACAGTGCAGAACATGTCTCATATCTTGAAGAGCCGAGGCCTGTCACTCATTCTGAAGGTTCGACTTCTTCGTGCAACTGTATTCTCCATTGCTACCTATGGATGCGAGTCTTGGGTCATGACAAAGAACGACATAAAAAGAGTCGACGCTTTTGAGATGTGGTGCTACATGTCTTTTACAGGTGTCTTGGCAAGATAGCAAGACAAATGTTCGGATTCTGAACAAGATTGGTATCAGAAGGGGAATTATGGATTATAATTAAAGTACTTTGGGCACATCGTTAGGAGAACTGAACGAATTGAGAAAAGAATACTGCAAGACGCAATTGAAGGAAAACGTGGCAGAGGTTGTCCACCGACCTCTTGGACTAAAACTATATAGAGAATGTCCGGGGAAGGAATGAAGGGTGCAACACACTTGGCAGAAGACAGAGTTGCATGGCGTGTTCTCGTGGAGACCACAGCAGCGCTTTACATCGCCACCTGAGCTTGATGATGATGAATCCGAAAGTGAAAAAAGGGTTCGTTACAAACCCCATTTCATTTTCGGGTAAACAAACCTTAGTAACATCGAACCCAATTTCATTTTCGAATAAACGAACCTTCGGCATATCGAACCCGATTCCATTTTCGGAGAAACGAACCTTTGGAATAACGTACCTTTGGAATAACGAACCTGGTTTGCCCGAAATATTGAATTATTGTTATTTATTGTATTTAAATAAATAAATGCCCAACGGATAATCTCTTCAATAAAGTAGAGTGTTGGCTAAGGGTTTGATGGCATTTTTTTACATAATAAGTACAGTTTACCCAACCCCTGTAAACAATGACACCTCCATTGATTTTAAAGCCTCTGTGTCGCTTTCAGCTTCAGAACCCTGGATCAGGAGATGAGAGAGGGAAAGGTCATCGTCAGGTTGAACAAACAAGACGTCCTGAATGGACTGGTTTTCGTCGATGTCGACTCAAAAGTCTGGTAAGGGTCAGCGGTCACAATGACTTAAGGCATTTAGAAAACCGTATTAACATTATCAAACTCTTACCTACAACTCTAGCAGATCTCATATACACCATTGTATTTGTATTTCCAATAGAAGCATGAGAATTTCCCCATTTTCCTTCCTTACTAAAGATATGTATAATTTAATTTGTATTTATCTAGTGGACGTTTATAACTGTACAAAGTCAGTGTAATAGGTTAGCGAATAATCACTTTGCACACACCACTCAGCATGCGCGGTGGAGCACTGTAATTAACGAGCGTTCGAATATCGCCAAGTAAACATCATTTGCATAAAATCAACAACTGTTTACAGGCCAATGCAAAAGAGGTAAACAAATAAAGAAAGCGAAATCGTCTCAAGTATGATAAATAGCTGCAATCAAAGCTACTAAATAGATAACTAATTAAAAGACACTCATATTATATGACAATAGTGATTGATGCATCGAAAATGCGAAATTTTAAGGATAGGAATTCACCCTGTAATTCACTATTTTTCCGAGAGCGGCCAAAAATCACTGAATAACCATTGAACGGAAATTTAATTACCTCAATCCTCTAATATCGATTGTCATCGTAACTGGATAGGGTAGAGTCAGAAAAAAACGTACCTCAATGTCCGAGTCTCGTTTAAAAAAATGCCTGTGCGACTGTGATAACCAGTCCCTAACGTTCAAAGTTGTGTATATTTCTAAATCTCTTGCATGAGCTCGTTACATAGACAATGGGCGATCTGCTGCATTGTCGGGTCAGCTGATTTGCCAGAACGGTGGATGACCGATATCAATTGTGTACATGGTCAGGCGCATGCGCAGTAGAGTACGCTGACTACACATTTTTAAATTAATGCTCTTGAAACAATACTCATAACTCTAAAAGTACAACATCGGCCAAGCGGAAACTTCACCCATAAATAGATTCAATCCTTATTATTATACATACTAAGTCTCTACTTTAGGAATTGCTGGATAGGGCAGAGTGAGAAAAAAATAGACAGCTTGTTTATCAATGGGTAAAATTCAAAACACACCAAAATCTCAAATGATATTCAATAGATTTTCATATTTTTCCACACACACTGAGTTCATAACAAACTTAGTTAGTATAAAAAGTTTCAGACCGGTGATTGCAGTAAAAGGGGCACAACACGGATTTCAAGATTTTGCATTTTTGAAACCACGTTTTTGGATTCACATGTCCGTTGGAAATGCTAATAGCGCGGGCCGATAATGATATGCAAATCCGGGTGCTCCACCGGGCCTGTCAGTAGGTATATCAGATACGAATTTATCAACCATTTGCCAGTTTTTGCACATGGCAGCAAAGTTACTAGATCCCTTTAAAGGGACTGTCCGCCTTTTACAAATCGTCTGAACAGTTTCCAGTAGACGGATGAGAATTAACAAACACACACAGATCGAACAACCCTGTAATTTGGATTATACGTATAAAAAACGAATGCGTCCCTCCACCGAACTATATATCGGTCAATAAATGAGTTTAACTGATTTAGCATGATATTACAACAATACTGTACTTATTCTTGTAAAGTTTTGTGATGCTGACATTTGTAAAGGTTTGACACGGAAAAGGTCTCGAAAATGAAGAATATACAATTACAGGTAGTCAGTTTTAACGAGTCTTGGTTATTTTGATTAGTATTCGCTTACGCCGTTTACGCCATTAACGCTGTGCGCGGTTCACGTAGGGGTCACGCACTGCAACGTGGTATCCCCGGAATGCTCCGGCACTATCGTGAGCGAAATTATGCACGGCTGAATACTCGTATAATGAACAATTAAACGCGTTCTGTCGTTTTATTATGTTGAGGTCTATTACTCCACGAAAAAGAGATTACAAGCCTTGAATTTGTTCAGGCAAGCTGTTAAATGACTGTTTCTTTGATATAAGACAATAACCTCGCAACTTTTTAAATTTGGCTTCCAAAAAGGGGACAGTCCCTTTAACGCGGTTTTGATTCATTATGCACAGGGTCGGGGATTGGTTGAGGGAGATGGGTAACCGGTTCGAGGAGTCCATCCACATTGGGGATCAGCTACTACAAGTCAATTCACTGGTTGTCAAGGACAGGAAAACCGCTATACGATTAATCCAGAGTACGGCATATGAAAAGGTAATCATGCAATAATTATTAGAGTGATGGCCGATTAGGTATATATCAATGACAGATCTACGCCAATGTTCATAATACTGTTTGCCAACATTTATTATTGAGACTTCACTTATCTACCGATATTATTTTAAGGCGCTTGCAAAAGATGTGTGATGAGTTTCATAGATACAGAACACTGTTTACCTAGCGAAAGCAATGACAGTTCATGTCAGATTGTCTCATCTTCTGCCCATTTATTTTGACTACAAACCCAAACAATTCATGGAGCTCTTTTCATTTAATCATGAATATCGAAGCATTTAGCATTGCTTACCAAGATATCATATTTTATTGAATAATACATAAATATAATAGTTAAAAAGCAGTAGCGAGTTCAGTTCAAATAGTATCACATGTTCTTTGTATACATGTATTGCACTCGAAATAGTAAAAGTTAAACGTAAATATTGACTCTGATTAATCAAATATTAATAAATTATCTTCAGCGATTTTTTAAAAAAGCTTTTGGGGAACCCAGATGCAGACCGTTTCTTTCTCTCATACAAGCAGATCCTTCAGAGGTATATACATGGACAATAATATACTTTAGTAAATACCTAATCATATATGATATTTTATATTTGCCAGAGCGATGATAATCTATTTTCTTTAAATACTATGAAAGGTGAGACTACATTTCAAGCGACTTCCAAATGCACGTGTTATTCATATGACCAAAGATGAGGTAGACAACTGGGGCGTTGAAGTCAAAGGAAACGAGGTGAGTCATATTAGCTCTGTTTGTTATACGTTTGTTCCGTAGTATATTTGATATCATATAAACCGAACACAAAAAGTAAATGCCCCCCCCCCAAAAAAAAAAAACAAAAAAAAAACAACTGATCATAATTTCATAACCAAGAATCGTGTCAAGATATCGTCTTGCCAAAAAAATAATAGATAATGAGGTTAGCATTAATTCATAGTGGAGTAAGCACATATTAAATAGGAAATTCGTTTTTCCAAAAAAAAAAGTAATACCACTATTGCATTTTATCGAGAATTGAGAAATTTCAAATTGCACTGATCTACAATTGCCATTAATGCAACCACATGACTGTGCCATTAAACAATCAAATTGGATATAGTATCAAACAGCATTGTTTCACAAACTCTAATCAATGCATTAAGTCACACCCGGTGGTGTCACCTCGGATTCAGAGGTAGGACACATGATCGTTCTAAAGGTTGAAAATGACCCCTATTTCATTTTCAAGGAAATTAGACCCCTTTTTATCGCAAAAACGAGTACAAAGTGGCCTTTAAAAGAGACCCTAATTTTTGCATTTCAGGTTCATACTACAAAGACCCTCTATTTTCACGATTTTACACGAACAGAAAACTAGTACCCTTGCGAAATGCTATACATCTCGCGAACATCGTCGTGCATGAAAATAAACCTTATAGCCATCACAAAAACGTACCTAAATTGCAAATTTCGCGAACATCGTCATGAACAAAATTGTCGCGTACATAGACCCTATTTATGGAATTTCGCGTACATCGTCATGAAAATAGACCCTTTTTGTCCATTTCCGCGAGCAAGTAAATATCGTGTTCACATGCGAAAAAGACCCCTTTTCACTTGAAATTGTGAACGATCATGCGTGTCCACGGCCAATGGGCCGTATGCATAAAAACAAGCAATTGCTTGTGCTAGCCTTTTGCTTGAATCGGTATGCATAAAAACAAGCAATTGCTTGCAAGCAAAAGCATTTGCTTACAAGCACAAGCAATTGCTTACTGCTCGTAAGCAATTGCTTACCAAACAAGCAATTGCTTAAAACCGTATGCATAAAACGAACCTTTTACTTGTCTTGATAAGCAATTGCTTGCGTTTTTTCAAGCACATCCAGACCAGCTTGAGCTCTTGCTCACTCAGGGCATTCGCGTTTAAGGATCAAATTTTCGTACCGTTTCAGGATGATTTCAAGCTCCATATTCCAGAGGTTATGTTGTGATCAAATTCCTGTTATTTTAGACTTTTTACTGCAATTTTTGTCCATCGATCTGCACAGAAACCCCCCTGATGCTCCGCGCTGTTTCCCCCCTATTTGCGTAATAAAAAATACTGCTGCCAGGTCGGGCACGAAGCGTTGTTGCCCTGCAGTGCGATGTTCGCACAACCGTGACGATCCTTTGTCCAACACGTAAGCAATTGCTTAGGCAGTGCAAGCAAAAGGTTTCACACAAGTAAAGGCTTGTGCATACGAATTTAAGCAATTGCTTGAACTTGATCTTTTGCTTGACAAGCTCTTGCTTGTGCTTAAAGCATTTGCTTATAAGCAATTGCTTGTTTTTATGCATACGGCCCAATGTGTAGTGACACCGCCGGGAAGTCACACGTGTTGTTTTACAACAATGTATAGGCATGCGCAAGTTCTTGTGCTCATTCAGCCATGAAGTGTTATAAAATGGGTAGAAGAATCCCTGCATTCTGATTGGTCAATTAGCGTGTACAATTTTTGTTACTGATCCATGGCTAGATTTTCAGTTATTTAGCGATACTGCAACGATAGTGCAATCGTATTGACGATAGCGAGTATTCGATCAAAATTTATTGCTGAAATTCTCGCGCGCGCCGCGACGTTTGTACTGCACTGTACTATACTGTATGCCTGTGCCGAAGCTCAAGATGGCGAGATCGGGATGATGATGAATTAGCAGAACTTTTGGATGATGCGGATGCCAAAAGCACAAAGAAAACGATCAAATTCGGATTCTCCAAGCTTGATAGCTTTGCGAAGCTAAAGGACGTGAATCTACTAGACATTTCAGCCCGTGTCCGTGAAGATGCATCACAATTGGACTCGCTACTGGCTTCGTTTTATGCAGCGCTACGGAAGGAAGATGGGTCGCTGTACTCAAAGAAATCCCTCCAGTACATCAGGTATGGGGTTCAAAGGCATTATCTTGATCAGTACAATGTAGACATTACAAAGAAAGAGCTCTTTCCCCAGAGTGCGAGAATGTACAAGGCTGTCTCTGTGAAACTGAAGAAAGAGGGACTGGGTAGTGTAAAACACAAGGAACCCATCGGCATCAGTGCTGAAGACATGCAAAAGATTCACCCCTGGACATAGGAGCTGCCGCTTCTGAAATGTTGGATTGTAACACAGCAGCTGGGCTCCAAAATAAGGTCTTTATTGACCTTATGATGTACTTCTGCAACCGGGGAAGAGAAAATGTGCGTTCCTTCAAAGCCAGTGACTTCATCGTGTCTACTGATGAAAACGGGCTGTTATGTCACTAAGCGAGACAATCTCACAACAAATCACAGAGAAAATGATGACGAGGCCGTCGGAGGGCGTATGTATGAAATCAGAGACATGAACAATGACCAATGTCCGGTGAAAACATACGAAAAGTATGTTTCTAAGCTGTCTGATTCGTGCCCATGGCTTTGGCAAACTCCAAAAGCCAAGCCACCAACCTGTGAAACTGATCCATGGTACAAGACTACTCCTGTCGGCATAAACACGCTAGCCGACAAAATGAAAACCATCTCCAAGGGAGCAAAATGCAGCAAGATGTATACAAACCATTGTCTACGTAGTACGTGTATCACTACCCTTGATCAGGCTGGATTTGAAACTCGCGACATCATGAGTGTCCGTGGGCACCGGAGTGAATCTTCCATCAAGACCTACACAAAAACATTGGATGTGCGCAAGAAAGAGATGTGTGAGAAAATCAGTAACCATCTCCATCACGGACAAACTGCTTCTCACGCTGGGCAGACGGGCAATCTTTCTACTACTAGTAGTAGTACTACTACTAGTACCAATATCAACGAGGTCCTGATCTCGCCATCGGCATCAAGCATAGTAACGGCACAGGCACCAGCAACAGCAGTATCAGTCCCACTTTGTCTCTTGACACAGCAGACAACATCTCAAAACAGTGTGAGGAGCGCCAGTCACACATTCAATATCACAGACTGTGTGGTGCACATCCACAACTAGCCTAGACAGTAGTGGCACTGTATGTAAATGTGTTAAATTGTTTGACAGTTCAATTCTAGTTCCTTCGTTTTTAGTGGACTTTTGGAAAGTTTTGGCGTTTAGCAGAGTTTGTACATTATAGAGTTCATCTTTTGGAGTTTGCTACAGTTATTACATGGTAAGTCTCTCAATTCTCTTCTAATTTCTATTCAGTTCTAATTCTGCATTGATCAAAGTAATATGTATGTGCGGCATAAAAAAAAAATTAAAACAAAATTAAAATCCTATTTTTTTCCCCCAGCCATGGGTCGGTACTTTTGCAGCCATGGGTCGGTACTTTTGCAGCCATGGGTCGGTACTTTTCAAACCATGGGTCGGTACTTTTCAAACCATGGGTCGGTACTTTTCAAACCATGGGTCGGTAAATTTAGCCAATTTAGCCATTACTGGGAAAAAGTCTGATTTCACATTTTTTCGCGCCCATTTTATAAAACAAATGCTGCACAGGCATATTTCGTGGATCGGTAAGAATTGTATGCACTCGTTTAACTTTGGAAATGGTCTAAAACCCACTCGC